>JAMOIN010001359.1:0-19340 GCA_024666655.1 Dascyllus trimaculatus
ATCCACTGAGGTGGACTCTGTAACATCAGTCAGGACCTCATTGTTGTGGAAGTCCAGAGGAAGGCGACACTCATCCAGACCATCAAAGATGAACACAACCTGGAAGAGTTCAAAGCTGCAGATTCCTGCTTCTTTGGTTTCACTGAAGAAGTGATGAACAAGTTCCACCAAGCTGAAATTTCTCTCTTTCACCACATTCAGCTCTCTGAAGGTCAATGGAAACATGAAGTGGATGTCCTGGTTGGTTTTGTCTTCAGCCCAGTCCAGAGTGAACTTCTGTGTTAACACTGTTTTCCCGATGCCAGCCACTCCCTTTGTCATCACCGTTCTGATTGGTCCATCTCTTCCAGGTGAACCTTTAAAGATGTCTTCTGGTTTGATGTTTGTTTCTTCTCTGTTTGCTTTTCTGGAAGCTGCTTCAATCTGTCTGACCTCATGTTCATCATTGACCTCTGCAGTCCCTCCCTCTGTGATGTACAGCTCTGTGTAGATCTCATTCAGGAGGGTGGACTGTCCTGCTTTAGCGATGCCCTCAAACACACTCTGGAACTTCTTCTTCACAGTACATTTAAGTTTACGTCCACAAACTGCAGCAGCAACTTCTGAATGAAAACACAACAGTTAAGATCACAATATTATAGAAACAGTAAACAGTTTATCCTCCTAAAGAATGAGTCTGTGAATATATTGTGAGATGTTAGTAAATGTTCTGTTGATCAGCAGCTTCAGTCTTTACACAAATCCTCTTACTGCTCTGCAGACGCTCAGCCAGCTTCTCCTGCTTCATCCTCCTCAGGAAAAACACTGTGATCTGCAGAAACATCTCTCTGCTGCTTCTCTGCTCTTCATCATCACCCTCCAACTCCTCATCATCCTTCTTCTGACTCTCTGAGCATTCTGGGAAATCTGGACTCACAACCTTCTGCATCTTCTTCAGCTCCTTCTTCACAAAAGTCACCATGTTGTCCTCCAGCAGCTGGAACAGACAAATGTATGAATGAGTCCATCAGAGAGAAATCATGGAGACAAACATCACATCCATGTTGGACACACTGACAGTCCACTGGTCTACAAAGAGCAGCATGGAGACCAGTGTGAACACAACAGATGGAGAAGTAGTTGTTGTACATGAACACACCATGAATATGGAGTCCAGGTGATGCTGCTGGACAGACGGAGCTGTGGGAACCTCTGAGTTGTGCTGGTCCACTCTGTGGACCAAACATCAACAGTTAACTCACAGTTTATCACACAGAGACAAACACAAGCTGAAGGCCCATGAAGACACATATCTAAACATCAGAGTCATAAGTAGCTCTGTGAAGAGGCCTGGAGAGGCTAAATGCCTAGTTATGCTTCAGATGAATTATAAACATGATTTTTGATGGTGTGTTGTTCCTCCTGGTTCCTCCAAGCTGCAGCAGGAGGAACCAAAGCAGTGATTTCACTACAGTTGCATTATATCCATCCATCCATCCATCCATTTTCTTCCGCTTATCCAAGGTCGGGTCGCGGAGGTAGCAAATGAAGCAGTTCATCCCAGACATCCCTCCCCCGCAACACTTTCTCGCTCTTCCTGGGGGATCCCAAAGCGTTCCCAAGCCAGATGAGATACATAATCCCTCCAATGGGTTCTGGGTCTTTCCCAGCATCTCCAGGCATCCAGATCAAATGTCCAAACCTCCTCAACTGGCTCCTTTCAACATGAAGGAGTAGGGGCTATACTCCAAGCTCCCTCAAAATGTCTGAGTTTCTCACGCTATCTCTAAGGCTGAGCCCAGCCACCCTGCAGAGCAGTGCTGTTTTCGTCAACGATGATGATGACGAAATTATTCCATTGACGCCCCTTTTATACATGACGATAACAAGACGGTGACAAGCTAAACATGGCTTTTTGATGATTAAAACATGACGAGTCATGTGGGAGTTTTCCTTGACGAGACGAGACTGGATGAAAATGTTGGTGGGTGGTCTGTCAGACGTTTAAAATGCATGATATTTCTGCCTATTGTGATGTAATCTGTCAGTCAAAAGCTAAAAAGTATCAGCAATGCTGCTGCATCCTGTCTTTGGTCACGCCCAACACCTGGCATGCAGCACACATTCTGCACAACACACTGGTCATTAAATAATTTAGTTTATTAATTCATTGATGGACCATGGCGGCAGCGTCAACTAAGGGGTTTGGTGGTCGGAAACGACAAAATGATCTATGGACATACTTTCAATATCATCCATCAGAAAGAAAAACAGAATGCACTGTAGAGGGAGACGGTGGTAAATGTGACCACAAACTAGGTGGAAAGAATACCACCAATCTCAAGGGGCACCTGAAGGCTCACCACGCTGGTATTCTTTCGAATGTAAGTTACAACAAGTCCCGTTAACATATCATATAAGTGCAATGATGCTCGACAGTCGGCTTGTGATCAATTTCATAATAAGCCTAATGTTTTCCACATGACTCCTGGCGCAAATGGGCTGCTAACTTCAGGCTAAAATTAGCTTGGTTGCACTGTTGTCAATTCATTAGTTTATGTGTGTTACTGTTATGAGTAGAACATGCAGGGATTCTTGTCCGGGCAGCAAGTGTGATTCTGAAACATGGAGGAAAGCGTAGCATTTCACACCTGTTGCTGTTACCCATGTGTCTAGATGAACAGCACACTTGCTTTCTGTAATGTTAGCAGCATGTGTGCCCATGTTTACATTCAGTGACGGTGTGAACATCTCTTTGTGTGTTTATGTTCTGTCAGCATGTTGCGATATGTTAAACAGGTCAAGTTATAGTGCTTTGTTATCATACGTGGAGTCTTCTCGCTTTAGGCCATAAGCCATAAGGGTACGTCAGTGAAGTCATGCAGCCCCAGCCATGACCTGTGGCGTTTGTGGTGCACCTTCAAAGACTAATACTTCAGTTTGTTTTTTAAAACTAAAACTGACTAAAACCAGACAAAAACCTTTTTGAGTTTTCGTTGACTAAAACTGGACTAAAACTATCAAAAATAGAAAAGACTAAAATGTGACTAAAACTAAAAACAACATTTTCGTCCAAAAGACTACAACTAAGACCAAAACTAACATGACTGCTTAAAACAACGCTGGCTGCAATAACAAAAAAGTGAATTTTGAACTAAATCTGAGACGGTGCAGCAACATCTTTCCTGAATTCACGCAGACTGACCCAATGATAAAACACTGAAACCATAACAACACTGACATCTGAAACTATGATGCAATTATGCAACTGACAGAACAATTTATATAACAGTTTGGAGAAGATGGAAAACATGTTAGATGTAAACAACATTGATGTTTAATTAGATGTGATAAAAATCTGTCAATGAAATCATGGAGAATATTTTACAGCTTACTTCTCTGCAGCAAGAGGTTGATGTTCTTTGAAACCAATGAAGTAAACCATCGACTGGTCGCTCTTTAAGGACACACAGCAGGATGTCGGTCCAGGTCCAGGTCCAGGTCCAGGTCCAGGTCCAGGACCAGGTGGATTCCTGTGAATAATGATGCAGTAGTGATGTGATGCTGAGCTCTGACATGCACAAGAGTCCTGGACACTTAGAGATGGTGGTCTCACCTCTGAGCTCTGCTCTGGTTCTCCTGGTCCCCACACACAGAGCTTTTACAGGGAGGGACTCCCTCCTCTCTGTCCTCACACTGATCCATGCTGCTCAACTCACAGCAGCTCACACACACTTTCTAGCTTCACCTGCAGAGGAAACAAACATCACTGATCCACTGAAATCCTCCTGAACAACATCAGCTGCTGCACTTCTACTATCAGTCCAGCAGATGGAGACATGGAGCTGCAGTGAAGAGCAGAGAAACAGAAAGGAAAAAAGACCTGAGGCAGTTATATTGTGGAGAAATAAAGAAACATCAGCTGCTGATCAAACTGATTGACTGCAGATAACCCATAATCTAATAATCACATTGATTGATGTTTAAACAACAGAGTGATCCAAAGTTTGTGGTGAAATAAGAAGTGAACATGTTGTAAAAACATCACAGAGCAGAAACAAACAGCAGCATTACTGAAGTTAAAGCAGAAAACAAAGCACACTTATAGTTTATTCAAAGACCTGAAGGAGGAAGAGAAGAAAGTTTCCAGCACAATAACAACTCACCTGTCTGAGACAGGTGAGTTGTTTCTTGGAACCAGTCAGGACTCCACCTATGCTCAGACAGGTGAGACAAGACTCCACCTATGATGAAGAAACAGGCAGAGTTAATTCCAGCAAGTTCATTTTGTCTTCTTTTTCTGAATATTATTCTGGGGTTTCTTTTGTCCGACAAATAATTGCAGATGTTTCTTTACCTTGGCATGTTTCGACTGTCGTCTGCAGTCTTCCTCAGAAGCATCAGCTGATCACTGTGACGTGTTCTTCCGTGTTGTTCTTCCTAGGCGTGGTTAACCTGACAGACCTGACAGGTTTGTCTGGAGGAGAGAGTCAAGGAGGACAGACAGGAGGAGGAAAAACACATGCAACAAGCTCTACAGCTCTGCCAGTACCTCACATGGGTCATAAATAAGGGAAAACAACAGGTCAAAAACAAAGACAACAAACTGAAAGAAAGAAAATTTAAAACGTGCACAAAAAATCAGAAAACAACTTCAAAGATGTGGTGACAATACCATCCATTAGGGGCCAAACAGAACCAATTTAAGGAGCAATGAAAAAACAAAATGAACACGGCCATAAAACCACAAACCAAACTCAGACAGCTGCTAGTCCACCCCAAAGACAAAACAGAAAAGGACAAAAAATGGAATGTTATATATGAAATACCATGCAAATCATGCAAACACACATATAATGGTGAAACGGGAAGAATGTTCAACATCAGAATAAAGGAACATCAGAAGGAGTGTGAGGAGGAGACAGCAGGACGACTCACAAGAACAGGAAAAGAAAAGGCAGAACAGGAAAACCTCAAATCAGCCATAACAGACCACGACAAAAGGCAAAATCACATTATGGACTGGACAATGCAAGAATAATCAGTTCAGAGAACAATAAACACAAACACTTTATTAAAGAGGCCATCGAAATCAGGAAGCAGGGAAAAATCACCATCAACCGGGACGAGGGAGCCTTCATTCTCTTCCACACCTGATCTGTCAGGTTGACCACGCCCAGGATCAATAACAGATAAGGACACATCACAGTGATCAGCTGACTCGTCTGAGGAAGACTGCAGATGAGAGTCGAGACGTGTCAACGTAAAGAAACATCTACTACAGTAACCCAAGAAGAGCAGGCAGAGTTTCACGATAAAAGCACATGTTACAGGCTGATTCCGACTGATGTAATTTTATTTCAACATTCAACCATTTTAATATCACTGAAAACATCCAACCCAACTCTTACAAACACTCTGTGGATCATTGAATGAGAAACTTTTATCAGGCTGTAAATACCTAACAGTTCTCAACAATGTGAAAGTGGGTTTCAGACGCCATACCCCCCTGGTCATTTAAAATCTGGACTGGTGCCGTTTCTGTGCTGTGATTGGTTCAAAAACCTGATTGATGTTTCTCAAAGAAGTGGTGACGGTTGATAACCTCATTTAAAGGATTAACAGAAATACTTCTTACTTTCTTTATTGAATCTCTCCAGTAAATAGACTTCAAGGAATCCTTAACACACAATATTTTAAGACTTCTGATTGCAACAATGTAGATAAAGGGGGCAAAAGAAGGCGGAAACCCGTCTAAATGCTTTACATGTAAATAAAAATAACTTAAAAAATTAACTTCATGCACTAAGACAGCCAAAAACCCTGATGACAGGCCCAGTATCAGATTATGAAAATGCTCCATAATTCTGATGAAATGTGAAAAGAAGAAAGGTTTGATATGTTACACCAGCACTGCCTGTCTGACCATTATGGTGTACAAGGTTCAGATATGTAGGCGTCAGTCTTTCAAGTGCTTTTTTAGAGATAATTGAGTCAACAAAGGACTACAAGCAGCCGGCATGATCAGTAAACAGGGCTTAAAAGCCAGAATGCCCTTTGGGAGAGTGTTCTGTGATACTAAACGCCACTGAAAAGCAGGAGGGATCAGCAAACTCAGTGACTTTTTTTGTCTTTAAAAGTAAGGAAAACGTATATTTCAGTGTTGTGTGTGATATGTAGTTGTTCAAACAAAGAAGCAGTGCAACCCTTAAAGATCCATGCTGCTCCTGCGACCATGGAAACCTCAACACATTGGAGAACTGAAGGATTTAAACTTTGTCTAATGTGGGCTTTACTCGAACAACGATATGGTCAGTTCATTTCAGCTGAGATCTTCATCAGGGTGGAGAGAAGTGATGGGCTGGGAAACATTTCATTTACACTGGTACACACCCCTCCAACCTTACAAGCCCTCATTAAGAAAGTCTTTCATAGAGAGGTCATGATTACCTGATAGTAGAGTACAAAGTATTAGGAGAACCTGTGTTTTCTTGACAAGGCGAGGTTAGGTAGATTAAAAAACCCAAACAATAACTAAGTAGCTGGAGTCAGATGGATGGATTAAATCTGTGCAACAAACTGGTCACTCAATGCTTTAAGCTAATTTCCCCTGACTTTTTCATTAGCTGTTGAATCATAAGGTACCTTCTGCTACAGCAGCTCTGTTCAGCTGCTGACCATCAAATAACTCAAACACACACAGAGACACTAAATGGCAGACATGCTGAACAGTTGTTGGTCGATTCTGTTACCAACAGCTTAAAACTCCACCTGCACTGAACTTTAACTGCAACTGGAAAGTCAGGACAAAGTTTAACAGAAAAGGCTGCTGTTCTTACCTTCATAAGGAGCTTCACACGGAGACAATGACCTGGATCCCAACGTTCATTTAAGAGGAACTCAAGCTTAAGCAAGAATCAGCCCGAGAGGCTTTAGGGGAAGGTTTTAAATCTCTCATTTCTCCTTTTAACAGTCCACAAAGGTGCAGAACCTCAAAGACTGAAACAAGAAGTCTGGAATCTGCTGCCAAAGGAGCTCAACAAAATCCTGAATTTAGACTCTGAATATGTTTATATGGGAGACATTCCAGGTTCAGTAACAAGGTTATAAACGTTTCTTAAAACCTGCTTTCATTTAGTCATACTGGGTGACTGAGGCCAGGTTCCATGGTTTCCTGCATTAATTTGTCATAATATGTGATCTGATCTCCATCTAAGTCAAGGGTACTGACAAATATAATGTGCCCAAAATAATAACACAAAAAATTCTAATCTTTCTTGTCTTTATTGAAAACAACCATTAAAACCTCATTGTGGAAAAAGTATGTGAACTCTGGAGTTGATGACTTCAAAAAAGCCAACTGGAGTCAGGTGTTAGGATACCTGGAGCCAACTAAGAAAATGAGTTTGGAGGTGTGGACTAGAGCTACTTTGACTGATAAAAACCACTCAAACCTTTTGAGTTTGCTCTGCACAAGAAAAATACGCTTATGTGAGCCATACCTCACCGAAAAGAGCTTTCAGAAGATCTACGGTCAAGAATTGTTGATTTACATGAAGGTGGAAAAGGGTTTTCAAAGACTTTGGAAATTCACCAGTCTACAGTTAGCAAATGGAGACACTCTGGGACTGTGGCTACTCTACCAAGTAGAGGGCGCCCAGTCAAAATGACCCCAAGAGCACAACAAACACTCATCACTGAGGTAAAGAAACAACCCCGAATGACAGCCAAAGATTTGAAGGCGTCATTGGAACTGTGTGATAACGTCTGTATTCATGAGTCTATAGTATGTAAAACACTGAACAAGCAGGGTGTCTATGGCAGAACACCATGAACAAAGCCACTGATTACTAAAAAGAACATTGCTGCACGTCTGAAGTTTGTGAAAGATATTAAAAATACACTATAAAATATAGATACTATCGATATTCTGCGCAACGCTATGGCAGAAATTTGACCTTCCCCATGTGATTTTATTGTAGATAATTTGAACAATAAAGTCAGGTCAACCCTTGATACAGCAGCTCCACTAAAACAGAAAAGAATCATTACAACTCCCAAATCTCCATGGAGAAATGAAGAACCATCATGGTTAAAGCCCTTCTGGAGAGACATGATCCAGACTTTATAACTACAGGCCAGTGTCCAATCTCCCATTCTTCGGTAGAATTCTAGAGAAACTTGTTGTTAACAGGTTGAATGACTTCATCAACCGTCACAGCTTCTCTGACAACCATCAATCAGGTTTTTGAACCAATCACAGTACAGAGACGGCACTAGTCCAGATTTTAAATGACCTGAGATCCAATATGGATGTAAACAAACCACCCGTCTTGGGACTGCTGGACTTAAGTGCTGCCTTTGACACTGTTGATCATTCAGTTCTTTTAGACAGACTTCAGTCTGATTGGACTCTCTGGTTCTGGTTTAAATCAGATCTGACTGATAGTTTTTAGTAAGAACAGACGATCCCTCATCTAGAGCCATAAATGAATTATGGAGTTCCTCGGGGTTCAATTTTCGGTCCAACACTTTTCAATCCGTATATACCAATCAGCCACAACATTATGACCACTGACAGGTGAAGTGAATGACATTGATCATATTAGTACTATGTGGTGTTCTGCTGGAAAACCTTGGATTTTAACATCTGTGTTGATCAGACTTAGACACCCAACTAACCATAGTCCAATCCCAAATGTCACTGGCCTACCCCCGCAGGAAGATGAACCCCACCACATGGAAACAACATTAAACAATCAGGAACATGTTGAGAAACACACAGCTGTACATCACTGGGTGTCCTGATGCTAAATCATGGACGGAAAAAAGCTTTTTACAGCTAAACCAGGACAAAACTGAGATTCTGCTCATTGGAACTGAAGCTCAGAGAGACAAGCTGAGTTCAAAACTGCAAGCTCTGGAATTAAAACCATGAAAACAAGTATAAATCGATGAACTTAACTTTTACTTAGCGATCAGTTTTAGGCCCCACATTAAAAATACAAAGATGCGTTTTTATTACTTAAAAATATGACCAGACTGCGACCAGTCCTCTCTAAAACTGATGCAGAGACACTAATAGATGCTTTTATTCCAAGCAGGACTGACTACTGTAATGTTCTCCTGTCTGGTCTCCCTAAAAAGACCATGATTCCTCTTCAACTACTTCAGAACTCAGCAGCAGGAGTTCTAACTAAGACCAGAAGGAGACATTACACTGATCCTAAAGTCTCTGACTGGTTACCTGTCTCTATTAGAGTTGATTTTAAGATCCTTTTATCAGTTTATAAAACTCTTAATGGTCTTGGTCCTTCATATTTATTAGATTTGCTTGTATCTTATGGACCCTCTAGAACCCTCAGGTCTTCTGGTCGAGACTTTTTAACTGAACCTGAAGTCAGAACAAAAACATGCGATGAGGCAGCATTTTGTTTTTACATGTGTGGAACAGCAGAAGACCTGAGGGCAGCAGAGAGTTGATGTTTGTAAAAGGAAATGCAAGAGTCCATCTTTATAGTCAGGCTTTTATTTATTATTGTTCTTAGAATTTATTGTATTTATTGATATCTTAGTCTATTTAATGCAGTTTGATACTTTATTTTATTATTTCTTCTTCTGTTGACCATTTTTAAACTTCTGTTTCTATCTCTCTGTCTATATCTTAAAAACAGATATTTTATTAATTTATTTTATTGTAGTTATTTACCTGTTATACTTTAGGTAAAGTATGATGTCATTTTATCTCATCTGCTGTTTCTTCTTTCATGTGTTTTATAAAACAGTGTTTCCTCACTTCCAGTATATTAGAGTCTTCTATCGATAACTTGACTGTGGGGTTGTTTGAACGGTTTTATTGCATTTTTATTTCTGTTCATTTTAAAGCTCTTTGTGTTGCATTTTATTTGTCTGAAAAGTGTTTTATACATAAAGTCTGATTGATTAAAAATATTTTTGTGCCATGAAAAAATGTTGTAAATGTTCAAATTTACAAACACAAGAAACAATTTGCTGGTCGTTGATCAATTTATTATTTATTGTTTACAATGTGGAAAATAATAAAGTTGATTCAGATTCTCAAATCAAAAAAACAAGTGCAACAGATTTTCATACTGAACAGAAAACGGAGGAATTCATTCCATTGATCAGTTCTATATAGTTCTATAAAGTTTAATCTTTGGTACATTTTTATACAAGATAACAAACTTTTCTTTCTTTACAAAGTCAAAAGCTTCCACCAGATGAAAAAGACGTTTTCTCAGAAGGACATAAAGTCTTTTTCTCTGACCACCGTTCATGGATACTAAAGATCTGAAAATAAAGGAAGTCATTAAAATGATCATATTAAGGTTTGTTATAAATAAACATCAGTATTATGTGTTTAAAATGTCACAGTATGTCATGTTTGTAGGATAAAAAATGCAAAAGGTCGGGATGCTGTAAATATTTTACTACAGACGTCATGTTTCAGTATTTTATAGAATCTGACTAAAAGCTGACACAGTTTAATGTTTTGTTCAAATGTGGAATCTAAAACATGTTTCTGAGTGACTGAGACATGTAGAGACTGAACTATCTGTTCAACAGGGAAACTGTTTCTCTACCAAGAGGAGACTCTGGATACTGAACTCAACACAGAAACACTGAGGAACCAGACCAGCAGAACCCAAATCCAGGATATAGAGGTTCAGTGAATGTGGTGTTGAAGGTGTGGAGGTGGATCAGAGAGTCAGAGGAGACTCTGTAGAAGGACAGAGTTCCAGCAGGACAGTCTACATAAACTGATACTCTGTGAGAGACTGAAGAGGACCTGACGGATGTCCATCTGTTATTGCGTCTGACAGAGTAACCATCACGATCAGAGCAGATCAGACTCCAGGACTGATCATTACATCCAAACCAACAGTCATCACTGTCTCCTCTCCTTCTGATTTCTCTGTAACTCACTGATATTCTAGCCTCTCCGCTCCACTCGACCTCCCAGTAACAGCGACCAGTCAGACCAGTTCCACACAGCAGCTGACACCAGTCAAACCTGTCTGGATGATCAGGATACGACTGAACCTCCTTCACACATGTCACCTTCCTGTTGTTGTCAGACAGTTTGAGGTATTTGTTTACTGTGTTTGTGTCTACTGTGAGTTGACAGGAATCTGAAGGAGAGAACAAACACAACACAGCTGCACTTATTGATCCATCATGTGATCAGTATTAAAGCTTTGATGATGACCTCAGAGATGTGACAGTTTGAAGATGGTTGAATGAGCTGCTTTGTTTCCATCAATCCATTAAACTCACTTACACTTCCTCAGACCTGGTGTCAACCATTGGACTCCAGCAGGCATCACCCTGAAAGGAGGAGGACGGTCAGAGCAGCAGCGACTCTTTCATCAGCACACATGGACGTTACATGGCTCTCACACTGTTACACACTGATAAAGGAGCAGTCCTACATGGACACACATACACCTGGATGTCCGTCTGTCTGTACCTGAGAGTGTCCAGTCTGCAGTGTGGATCCTCCAGTGCAGCCGACAGCAGCTTCTCTCCTGAGTCTCCTGGATGGTTGTAGCTCAGGTCCAGCTCTCTCACATTTGAGGCCTTGGAGCTCACAGCAGAGACCAGAGAAGCACAGCCTTCCTCTGTGATCAGACAGCCTGACAGCCTGCACACACAAAACAACACAAACCTGACTGACAACACTTGGCTGGATGTTTCTCACTCTTTATTTTCTTCTTTGTCTTTCAGCTACAATTTGGTGCAGATTCCATGTGTCTGAAGTAAATGAAAAATGTGAACAATGATTAGTGGGATGTAATAATTCAGAAACAGAACAGAAAATGGACAATCCTCTCAGAGGTTAATTGTTTGAGTCCAGAAAGTCTTGCTTGTTCAGTTAAAGAAAGAAATGATTGTACACAGGTTAGATGTTTATCCACTGATATGAATCAGATCAGTTTAAAAGTGTGAATCCTGACCTGAGAGTTTCCAGTTTACAGTGTGGACTCTCCAGTCCAGCACAAAGACTCTTCACTCCTGAATCCTGCAGGTTGTTGTTGGTCAGGTCCAGCTCTGTCACACTGGAGGACTGGGAGCTGAGGACTGAGGACAGAGCTTCACAGCTTCTCTCTGACAGATTACAGCCACTCAGTCTGAAGAGACAAAAACCACATGATACTGATAAAAACAGCAGAATAATGTAAAAGTAGATTCAGTCTCCAACTCTGTACTTACACAACTTTGTTGGAGGCTTTGACCACTGGCAGCAGCCTCAGAAGAACCTCCTCTGAAGCAGAGTATTTCTTCAGGTCAAACTCGTCCAGATCTTCTCCTGATGACAGTAAGATGAAGCCCAGAGCTGACCACTGAGCAGGAGACAGTTCATCTGTGGACAGACGTCCTGATCTCAGGGACTGTTGGATCTCCTCCACTAGAGAAACATCCTTCAGTTCATTCAGACAGTGGAACAGATTGATGCTTTTCTCTGCAGACAGACTCTCACTGATCTTCTTCTTGATGTACTCCACTGTTTCCTGATTGGTCTGTGAGCTACTTCCTGTCTTTGTCAGCAGATCCTGTAGTTTATCCTGATTGGTCGGCAGAGACAAACCCAGGAGGAAGCGAAGAAACAAATCCAGATGTCCAGTTGGACTCTGTAAGGCCTCTTCCACAGCTCTCTGGTAGAAACGTGTTGAATTACTTTGGAACACTGCAGACCACCAGGATGTTGTTTGTTCTTTGTCCAGCAGGTTGATTCCAGAGTTGATGAAGGTCTGATGAACATGAAGAGCAGCCAGAAACTCCTGAACGCTCAGATGGACAAAGCAGAACACCTTGTCCTGGTACAGTCCTCTCTCCTCTTTGAAGATCTGTGTGAACACTCCTGAGTACATTGAGGCTGATCTCATATCGATGCCACACTCTGTCAGGTCGGACTCATAGAAGATCAGGTTTCCTTTCTGCAGCTGATTAAAAGCCAGTTTTCCCAGAGACTCAATCATCCTCCTGGTGTCTGGACTCCAGTGTGGATCTGTCTCAGCTCCTCCATCATACTTGACCTTCTTGACTTTGGCCTGAACCACCAGGTAGTGGATGTACATCTCAGTCAGGGTGCTGGGCAGCTCTCCTCCCTCTCTGCTTCCCAGCAGCTCCTCCACAACTGTAGCAGTGATCCAGCAGAACACTGGGATGTGGCACATGATGTGGAGGCTTCGTGATGTCTTCATGTGGGAGATGATGCTGTTGGCCTGTTCCTCATCTCTGGATCTCTTCCTGAAGTACTCCTCCTTCTGTGGGTCGGTGAACCCTCTGACCTCCGTCACCATGTCCATACAGTCAGGAGGGATCTGATTGGCTGCTGCAGGTCGTGTGGTTATCCAGAGGCGAGCAGAGGGAAGCAGCTTCCCCCTGATCAGGTTTGTCAGCAGCACATCCACTGAGGTGGACTCTGTAACATCAGTCAGGATCTCATTGTTGTGGAAGTCCAGAGGGAGGCGACACTCATCCAGACCATCAAAGATGAACACAACCTGGAAGAGTTCAGAGCTGCAGATTCCTGCTTCTTTGGATTCATTGAAGAAGTGATGAACAAGTTCCACCAAGCTGAACTTTCTCTCTTTCAGCACATTCAGCTCTCTGAAGGTCAATGGAAACATGAAGTGGATGTCCTGGTTGGTTTTGTCTTCAGCCCAGTCCAGAGTGAACTTCTGTGTTAACACTGTTTTCCCGATGCCAGCCACTCCCTTTGTCATCACTGTTCTGATTGGTCCATCTCTTCCAGGTGAGCCTTTAAAGATATCTTCTGGTTTGATGTTTGTTTCTGCTCTGTTTGCTTTCCTGGAAGCTGCTTCAATCTGTCTGACCTCATGTTCATCATTGACCTCTGCAGTCCCTCCCTCTGTGATGTACAGCTCTGTGTAGATCTCATTCAGGAGGGTGGACTGTCCTGCTTTAGCGATGCCCTCAAACACACTCTGGAACTTCTTCTTCAGAGTACATTTAAGTTTACGTCCACAAACTGCAGCAACAAATTCTGAATGAGAACACAACAGTTAAAATCACTATGTTAATGAAACAGTAAACAGTTTATTCTCCTAAAGAATGAGTCTGTGAATATATTGTGAGATGTTAGTAAATGTTCTGTTGATCAGCAGCTTCAGTCTTTACACAAATCATCTTACTGCTCTGCAGACGCTCAGCCAGCTTCTCCTGCTTCATCCTCCTCAGGAAAAACACTGTGATCTGCAGAAACATCTCTCTGCTGCTCCTCTGCTCTTCATCTTCATCCTCCAACTCCTCCTCATCCTCCCACCGACTCTCTGAGCATTCTGGGTAATCTGGACTCATAACCTTCTGTATCTTCTTCAGCTCCTTCTTCACAAAAGTCACCATGTTGTCCTCCAGCAGCTGGAACATACAAATGTATGAATGAGTCCATCAAAGAGAAATCATGGAGCCAAACATCACATCCATGTTGGACACACTGACAGTCCACTGGTCTACAAAGAGCAGCATGGAGACCAGTGTGAACACAACAGATGGAGAAGTAGTTGTTGTACATGAACACACCATGAATATGGAGTCCAGGTGATGCTGCTGGACAGACGGAGCTGTGGGAACCTCTGAGTTGTGCTGGTCCACTCTGTGGACCAAACATCAACAGTTAACTCACAGTTTATCACACAGAGACAAACACAAGCTGAAGGTCCATGAAGACACATATCTAAACATCAGAGTCATAAGTAGCTCTGTGAAGAGGCCTGGAGAGGCTGAATGCCTCATTATGCTTCAGATGAATTAGAAACATGACTTTTGATGGTGTGTTGTTCCTCCTGGTTCCTCCAAGCAGTGATTTCACTACAGTTGAATTATAGTTGTTTCACAAAGTCTTCTATCAGACCCACAGTTCACACTGCTTACTTTGGTTGTATTAATTATTAGTGGATTTCCAAACTGCTGCTCCACCTCCACAACTAAAAATCCATCAGACGATGTCCAGGTGTCCATAGCACTATGGGGGGCAGGTGGATGGATGGACGGACACAAATCATTCTTTGTCAGAGAATTCATCCATCTGGATTCATTCTGAGGATTTTCATCTGGAAAAATCTTCAGAGTTTACTTGTATGTTTTCTGAACAAAGTTAAGGACTGAGAAGTATTTTTAGCAGAATTTTGAGAATTCCAAATTACAATATGTCCATAAATAAAACTCTCACAGCCAGAACATTTGGTGAGGACAACCAGAATTATTCCAGCACATCAGCAATATTTTCTGATAAAAATACAATCTTTTGGTTGACATTTCACCAACCTTTGAAGCTCTAACATCAGCACAAAAGCAGACTTGCTTTTGATAGCAAGTTTTTTTTCAAAATTGATGTCCCTTTAAATGCCCGTAAAGCAGACATGAAACTTTGTTTGTCAGGTAAGTTGGTGGAGAAAGACATTGTGAAGCCTGAGAATGTGGCGGGCAGTGTGTCTGATGATGTAGATGTAAAAGTGGGAGCGGAGGCTGAAACGACCACAGACAATGTCAGTGACCAGGTGAAGGTTGGAGCGGAGGCTCCTGCAGTCAGTCTGGCAGGTGCAGATCCGATCGCTCTGATCCAGGCTGGTGTAGATACGGAGGATCTGAAGCTGCCCCTTCGCCCACCTGAGAGAGGTGGAGCTCGAAACAAAAACCTGCAAGGTTGATCTTATGCATCTCCGCATAAGGACCCTGGAGCTCGATCTGTCCCACCGCAAAACACCTGCCACCGTAAGTATGCCTCTCCGCTCGACTCCTGAACAGTCCGATGTTAGCAGTTACATTGTTCACCCCTAATCCTGGGGTTAGGATTAGGGGTGTCCAATCCTGTTCCTCTAGGGCCACTATCCTGCACCTTAAGTACCTCAATTTAGAGAAAGCGAGCTAGATTCGTACTTCAATGCTTTTGAGCACACTGCAGCTACTTTGAAGTTGCCCAAAGATGTGTGGAGCCTTTTGCTACGTCAGTTGGTGGGAAAAGCCCAGGAAGTCTCTGCAACGTTATCAATTAACGACAGTTTGGATTATGATGTGGTGAAAGCCACAGGGTTAAGAGCTCATGAGCTCGTCCCTGAGGCCTGTAGGCAAAAACTTCGTTCATATGAGAAGTCTGCAAACCGAACTTACAGAGAGTTTACGTGAGAGAAATCTCTTGTTTTTGATAAGTCGTGCGCCACCAGCAAAGTAAAAGACTTTGCTACCTTAACCCATCAACTTTTATAGACACTATTTCTGGACGTATTAACATGAACTAATATGGCTCCCCAGATAAACATTTTATTGAGGGTGAACATACAAAAATTCCCAGGTCTGAAAACATCTAAAGTTTTTAAAATTCAGCTAAAATATTTTACAGAACTTAGTTTTAGGTCCCAAATGACAAAAAAAGTAAACTCTGAACAAAATCTGAGATGGTGCAGCAACGTGTTTCCTGAATTCAGTTTGAACCGATGTAGACTGACCCAATAATAAAACACTCTGAAACCTGAACAACACCACTACACTCCAATTAGTATATAGTTGGAACAATTAACAACAGTTTGGAGAAGATGGAAAACATGTTAAGTGTACAACATTAAAGTTTAATTACAAGTGAATAAAATCTGTCAGTAAAGTCATGGAGGAGAATATTTTACAGCTTACTTCTCTGCAGCAGGAGGTTGATGTTCTTTAAAATCGATGAGGCGACCCATCGACCGGTCACTCTTTAAGGACACACAGCTGGGTCCAGGTCCAGGTTCAGGTCCAGGTCCAGGTTCAGGTTCAGACGAGTCTGATCTTTGATGGATTCTGGTAAATAGAGAGGAAGACCACCATGAAAGGAAATTCACATAAAATCATTTGAGAGAAGATGAACCTTGTAGAAGGGTTTCAGAGAGATTTAATGTTGGAATATAGTTGAACAACTAACAGAACAGATGATACAACAGTCAGATTTATATTTCACAGCTTACTTCTTTGTAACAGGAAGTTGATGTTCTTTAAAATCAATGAGGCGACCCATTGACCGGTCGCTCTTTAAGGAAACACAGCTGGATGTAGGTCCAGGACCAGGTCCAGGTTCAGGTTCAGGTTCAGGTCCAGGTTCAGGTCCGGGTTGATTCCTGTGAATAATGATGCAGCAGTGATGTGATGCTGAGCTCTGACATGTACAAGAGTCCTGGACACTTAGAGATGGTGGTCTCACCTCTGAGCTCTGCTCTGGTTCTCCTGGTCCCCACACACAGAGCTTTTACAGGGAGGGACTCCCTCCTCTCTGTCCTCACACTGATCCATGATGCTCAACTCACAGCAGCTCACACACACTTTCTAGCTTCACCTGCAGAGGAAACAAACATCACTGATCCACTGAAATCCTCCTGAACAACATCAGCTGCTGCACTTCTACTATCAGTCCAGCAGATGGAGACATGGAGCTGCAGTGAAGAGCAGAGAAACCGAAAGTAAATAAGACACGAGGCAGTTTATATTGTGGAGAAATAAAGAAACACCAGCTGCTGATCAAACTGATTGACTGCAGATAATCAATAATCTGATATAAATATTGATGGACTGCAGTGAATGAATAACCTAATAATCACATTGATCAATGTTTAAACAGCAGAGTGATCCAAAGTTTGTGGTGAAATAAGAAGTGAACATGTTGTAGAAACATCACAGAGCAGAAACAAACAGCAGCATTACTGAAGTTAAAGCAGCAAACAAAGCACACTTACAGTTTATTCAAAGACCTGATCAGGAAGAGAAGAAAGTTTCCAGCACAATAACAACTCACCTGTCTCAGAAAGGTAAGTATTGTTTCCTGGAACCAGTCAGGACTCCACCTATGCTCAGACAGGTGAGACAAGACTCCACCTATGATGAAGAAACAGGCAGAGTTAATTCCAGCAAGTTCATTTTGTTTTCTTTTTCTGAATATTATTCTTGGGTTTCTTTTTTCCGACCAATAATTGCAGATGTTTCTTTACCTTGGCATGTTTCGACTGTCGTCTTCAGTCTTCCTCAGAAGCATCAGCTGATCGCCGTGACGTGTTCTTCTGTGTTGTTCTTCCTAGGCGTGGTTAACCTGACAGACCTGTCAGTTCTGTCAGGTTAACCACGCCCTCCACCGCCCAAGGTGTCTGGAGGAGAGAGTCAAGGAGGACAGACAGGAGGAGGAAAAATACATGCAACAAGCACCACAGCTCTGCCAGTACCTCACATGGGTCATAAATAAGGGAAAACAACAGGTCAAAAACAAAGACAACAAACTGAAAGAAAGAAAATCAAAACATGTACAAGAAGCAGAAAACAACTTCAAAGATGTGGTGACAATACCATCCATTAGGGGCCAAACAGAACCAATTCAACGAGCAATGAAAAAACAAAATAAACACGGCCATAAAACCACAAACCAAACTCAGACAGCTGCTAGTCCACCCCAAAGACAAAACAGAAAAGGACAAAAAATGCAATGTTATATATGAAATACCATGCAAATCATGCAAACACACATACAATGGTGAAACAGGAAGAATGTTCAACACCAGAATAAAGGAACATAAGAAGGAGTGTGAGGAGGAGACAGCAGGACGACTCACAAGAACAGGAAAAGAAAAGGCAGAACAGGAAAACCTCAAATCAGCCATAACAGACCACGACAAAAGGCAAAATCACATTATGGACTGGACAATGCAAGAATAATTGGTTTAGAGAACAATAAACACAAACACTTTATTAAAGAGGCCATCGAAATCAGGAAGCAGGGAAAAACCAGCATCAACCGGGACGAGGGAGCCTTCATTCTCTTCCACACCTGATCTGTCAGGTTGACCACGCCCAGGATGAACAACACATAAGAACATGTCACAGTGATCAGCTGACTCGTCCAAGGAAGACTGCAGACGAGAGTCGAGACATGTCAACGTAAAGAAACATCTACTACAGTTATTTGTCGAGAAAAAAGAAACCCAAGAAGAGCAGGCAGAGTTTCACAATAAGAGCACATGTTACAGGCTGATTCCGACTGATTTTATGTCATCATTCAACGATTTTAATATAACTGAGAACATCCAACACAACTCCTGCTCCTAACTAGGATGGGTCAAAATGCAGAGAGGAATTTCCCCAAGGGGATTAATAAAAGGATAAATTATAAATTATTATTATTATTATTATAACTCCTACAAACACTCTGTGGATCATTAAATGAGAAAATTTTATCAGGCTGTAGATTCCTAACAGTTCTCAACAATGTAAAAGTGGGTTTCAGACCCCAATAAAATGTCTAACATGATTTGACATTCATGGACTTTTAGCTCAGTGTTCCAGTGTCCGTAAACACAAACTGCTAA
>JAMOIN010000490.1:0-19231 GCA_024666655.1 Dascyllus trimaculatus
GGAAACACGGAGTGTTCAGTTAAAGACAATGACGAAACACGGAATGTTCAATTGCAGACAATGAGGAACATGGAGTGTTCAACGACAGACAATGAGGAAACACGGAATGTTCAATTACAGACAATGAGGAAACACGGAGTGGTCAGTGACAAACAAAAAGGAAACACGGAGTGTTCAGTTAAAGACAATGGCGAAACACGGAATGTTCCATTGCTTACAATGAGGAGCATGGAGTGTTCAACTACAGACAATGAGATAACAGGGAATGTTCAATTACTGACAATGAGGAAACACGGAGTGTGCAGTTAAAGACAATGACGAAAATCGGAATGTTCAATTGCAGACAATGAGGAAACACGGAGTGTTCAACTAAAGACAATGAGGAAACACGGAATGTTTTATTACAGACAATGAGGAAACAAGGAGTGTTTCGTTAAAGACAATGGCGAACCACGGAGTGTTCAACGACAATGACGAAACATGGAGTGTTCAACTACAGACAATGAGGAAAGACGGAATGTTCAATTACAGACAATGAGGAAACATGGAATGTTCAATTATAGACAATGAGGAAACATGGAGTGTTCAGTGACAAACAATAAGGAAACACGGAGTGTTCAGTTAAAGACAATGACGAAACACGGAATGTTCAATTGCAGACAATGAGGAAACAGAGTGTTCAGTTAAAGACAATGGCGAAACACGGAGTGTTCAACGACAGACAATGAGAAAACACGGAATGTTCAATTACAGACAATGAGGAAACAGAGTGTTCAGTTAAAGACAATGACGAAACACGGAATGTTCAATTGCAGACAATGAGGAACATGGAGTGTTCAGTGACAAACAATGACGAAACATAGAGTGTTCAAATACAGACAGTGAGGAATATGGAGTGGTCAACTACAGACAATGAGAAAACACGGAATGTTCAATTACAGACAATGAGGAAACATGGAGTGTTCAGTTAAAGACAATGACGAAACACGGAATGTTCAACTGCAGACACTGAGGAACATGGAGTGTTCAGTGACAAACAATGAGATAACACGGAATGTTCAATTACTGACAATGAGGAAACACGGAGTGTGCAGTTAAAGACAATGACGAAAATCGGAATGTTCAATTGCAGACAATGAGGAAACACGGAGTGTTCAACTAAAGACAATGAGGAAACACGGAATGTTCAATTACAGACAATGAGGAAACACGGAATCTTCCATTGCAGACAATGAGGAACATGGAGTGTTCAAATACAGACAATGACGAAACATGGAGTGTTCAAATACAGACAATCAGAAAACACGGAGTGTTCAACTACAGACAATGAGGAAACACGGAATGTAAAATTACAGACAATGAGGAAACACGGAGTGGTCAGTGACAAACAATAAGGAAACACGGAGTGTTCAGTTAAAGGCAATGGCGAAACACGGAGTGTTCAACTACAAACAATGAGAAAACACGGAATGTTCAATTACAGACAATGAGGAAACACGGAGTGTTCAGTTAAAGACAATGACGAAACACGGAATGTTCAATTGCAGACAATGAGGAACATGGAGTCTTCAGTTACAAACAATGACGAAACATGGAGTGTTCCAATACAGACAATGAGATAACACGGAATGTTCAATTACTGACAATGAGGAAGCACGGAGTGTGCAGTTAAAGACAATGACGAAAATCGGAATGTTCAATTGCAGACAATGAGGAACACGGAGTGTTCAACCTAAGACAATGAGGAAACACGGAATGTTCAATTACAGACAATGACAAAACAAGGAATGTTCCATTGCAGACAATGAGGAACATGGAGTGTTCAAATACAGACAATGACGAAACATAAAGTGTTCAAATACAGACAATGAGAAAACCCGGAATGTTCAATTACAGACAATGAGGAAACACGGAGTGTTCAGTTAAAGACAATGACGAAACACGGAATGTTCCATTGCAGACAATGAGGAAACAAGGAGTGTTCAGTAACAGACAATGACGAACATGGAGTGTTAAACGACAGACAACAAGAAAACACCTAATGTTCAATTACAGACAATGAGGAAACACGGAGTGTTCAGTTAAAGACAATGAGGAAACACGGAGTGTTCAATTGCAGACAATGAGGAACATGGAGTGTTCAACGACAGACAATGAGGAAACACGGAATGTTCAATTACAGACAATGAGGAAACACGGAGTGGTCAGTGACAAACAAAAAGGAAACACGGAGTGTTCAGTTAAAGACAATGGCGAAACACGGAGTGTTCAACGACAGACAATGAGAAAACACGGAATGTTCAATTACAGACAATGAGGAAACGAAGTCTTCAGTTAAAGACAATGACGAAACACGGAATGTTCAATTGCAGACAATGAGGAACATGGAGTGTTCAGTGACAAACAATGACGAAACATGGAGTGTTCAAATACAGACAGTGAGGAATATGGAGTGTTCAACTACAGACAATGAGAAAACACGGAATGTTCAATTACAGACAATGAGGAAACATGGAATGTTCAATTGCAGACACTGAGGAACATGGAGTGTTCAGTGACAAACAATGACGAAGCATGGAGTTTTCAATTACAGACAATGAGAAAACACAGAATGTTCAATTACAGACAATGAGGAAACACGGAGTGTTCAGTTAAAGACAATGATGAAACACGGAGTGTTCCACTGCAGACAATGAGGAACATGGAGTGTTCAAATACAGACAATGAGGAAACACGGAATGTAAAATTACAGACAATGAGGAAACACGGAGTGGTCAGTGACAAACAACAAGGAAACACGGAGTGTTCAGTTAAAGGCAATGGCGAAACACGGAGTGTTCAACTACAAACAATGAGAAAACACGGAATGTTCAATTACAGACAATGAGGAAACAGAGTGTTCAGTTAAAGACAATGTGTTACGAGGGGGGAGGGAGCAGAGAACCCAGACGCAGAACACAGAACTTACAATTTAGCAGAATGTTAACTTAAGATGCTTTTAATAACGAACCCAGACAAAACTAGAACAAAGATTAACCCTGGTGACAACTGAAACAAACCCCCATACAAATACATACAAAACCCTACAAAACTCAAAGCCAACATGAAAAGGAAATGTAAGGAGAACTTAATTTACAAGCAACAACTAGAATACTAAACAGGAAAACTCAAACCAGACTCAACCGAAAGTAAACTGAATGAAGAACTAACACAGGAGAAGTAAACTGAAATGAGTAAAAACATAAAGCTAACAACAAAAAACAACTAAACTCAAAACTGGCCACAAAGGGAGAAATCAAAGAACACCACAAAATGAGACTAATACAAAACACAACTACAAAACTCAAAAATACTCAACGAACAGACAAAGTGGAAAACAAACTACACCGAACATTAAATGTGACAAATTAACCAAAGACTCAAAACATACAAACAAAGTAATCAACAACACTAAAGGCTACAGTCAAAAACAAATCAAACTTAACCAGTGACAGGCAGGATCCAGGCAGGGAGAGTGACGCAAAGGCGGGGGGGGGTGAAGCAGACAGGTTACAGGGAAAAAGGCAGAAGACAGAGCAGGGACAAACAGTGAACCGGGGAAGCGTAGTCTTATGGTCTGGCGAGGTGTGACTGCAAGAACTGGGCTTTTATGGAGGGAGGTGATTAGTGGCAGGTGAGCCTCTGCCTGCAGCTGATTCAAGTCAATAATCAAGCTGCAGGCAGAGCTGAGGTGATTGAGGGAGAAAGTGAGGGCAAACAGACAGGTGTGAGGGTGAGAGAGAAGAGGGAGAATGAAAGAAAAACCAAGCTGAAGACAGACACAGACAGGGGCAGGAGCGGGGATCATGACACAATGACGAAACACGGAATGTTCAATTGCAGACAATGAGGAACATGGAGTGTTCAGTGACAAACAATGACGAAACATGGAGTGTTCAAATACAGACAGTGAAGAATATGGAGTGTTCAACTACAGACAATGAGAAAACACGGAATGTTCAATTACAGACAATGACGAAACATGGAGTGTTCAAATACAGACAGTGAAGAATATGGAGTTTTCAAATACAGACAATGAGAAAACACAGAATGTTCAATTACAGACAATGAGGAAACACGGAGTGTTCAGTTAAAGACAATGACGAAACATGGAATGTTCGATTGCAGACAATGAGGAACATGGAGTGTTCAACTACAGACAATGAGGAAACACGGAATGTTCAATAACAGACAATGACGAAACATGGAATGTTCAGTCAAAGACAATAACGAAAATCGGAATGTTTCATTGCAAAAAATGAGGAACATGGAGTGTTCACCTACAGACAATGAGGAAACAGAATTTTCAATTACAGACAATGAGGAACATGGATTGGTCAACTGCAGACAATGAGAAAACACGTAATGTTCAATTACAGACAATGAGGAAACACGGAGTGTCCAGTTAAAGACAATGAGGGAACACGGAGTGTTCAGTTAAAGACAATGACGAAACACGGAATGTTCCATTGCAGACAATGAGGAACATGGAGTGTTCAACTACAGACAATGAGGAAACACGGAATGTTCAATTACAGACAATAAGGACACACTGAGTGTTCAGTTAAAGACAATGACGAAACACGGAATGTTCAATTACAGACAATGAGGAACATGGAGTGTTCAACTACAGACAATGAGAAAACACGTAATGTTCACTTACAGACAATGAGGAAACACGTAGTGTTCAACTACAGACAATGAAGAAATACGGAATGTTCAACAACAGAAAATGAGAAAACACGGAATGTTTAATTACAGACAATGAGGAAACAAGTAGTGTTTCGTTAAAGACAATGGCGAAACACAGAGTGTTCATCAACAATGACGAAACATGGAGTCTTCAACTACAGACAATGAGGAAACACGGAATGTTCAATTACAGACAATGAGGAAACATGGAATGTTCAATTATAGACAATGAGGAAACATGGAGTGTTCAGTTAAAGACAATGACGAAAATCCGAATGTTCTATTGCAGAAAATGAGGAACGCGGACTGTTCAACTACAGACAATGAGGAAACACGGAGTGTTCAATTACAGAGAATGAGGAAACACGGAGTGTTCAGTTACAGACAATGACGAAATACGGAATGTTCAATTGCAGACAATGAAGAACATGGAGTGTTCAACTACAGACAATGAGGAAACACGGAATGTTCAATTACAGATAATGACGAAACATGGAATGTTCCATTGCAGACAATGAGGAACACGAAGTGTTCAACTACAGACAATGAGGAAACACGGAATGTTCAATTACAGACAATGACGAAACATGGAATGTTCACTTAAAGACAATGACGAAAATCTGAATGTTCAATTGCAGATCATGAGGAACTTGGAGTGTTCAACTACAGACAATTAGATAACGCGGAATGTTCAATCACTGACAATGAGGAAACACGGAGTGTTCAGTTAAAGACAATGACGAAACACGGAATGTTCCATTGCAGACAATGAGGAACACGGAATGTTCAACTACAGACAACGAGGAAACATGGAAAGTTCAATTACAGACAATGACGAAACAAGGAATGTTCAGTTAAAGACAATGACGAAAATCGGAATGTTCAATTGCAGATTATGAGGAACATGGAGTGTTCAACTACATACAATGAGATAACACGGAATGTTCAATTGCAGACAATGAGGAACACGGAGTGTTCAACTACAGACAATGAGGAAACATGGAATGTTCAATTACAGACAATGAGGAAACAAGGACTGTTCAGTTAAAGACAATGAGGAAGCACGGAATGATCAATTACAGACAATGACTAAACATGGAATGTTCAATTGCAGACAATGAGGAACATGGAGTGTTCCTTGAAAAACAATGATGAAACATGGAGTGTTCAAATACAGACAATGAGAAAACCCGGGATGTTCAATTACAGACAATGAGGAAACACAGAGTGTTCAATTACAGACAATGAGGAAACACGGAGTGTTCAGTTACAGGCAATGATGAAGTACGGAATGTTCAATTACAGACAATGAGAAAACACGGAATGTTCAACAACAGACAATGAGAAAACACGGAATGTTCAATTACAGACAATGATAACACGGAATGATCAATTACAGACAAAAAGGAAACACGGAGTGTTCAGTTAAAGACAATGACGAAAGACGGAATGTTCCATTGCAGACAATGAGGAAACACGGAGTGGTCAGTAACAAACAATGAGGAAACACGGAGGGTTCAACTACAGACAATGAGAAAACACGGAATGTTCAATGACAGACAATGAGGAACATGGAGTGTTTAGTTAAAGACGATGGCGAAACACGGATTGTTCAAGGACAATGACAAAACATGGAGTGTTCAACTACACACAATGAGGAAACACAGAATGTTCAAATACAGACAATGAGGAAACACGGAGTGTTCAGTTAAAGACAATAACGAAACACGTAATGTTCAATTGCAGACAATGAGGAACATGGAGTTATCAGTGACAAACAATGACAAAAAATGGAGTGTTCAACTACAGACAATGAGAAAATACGGAATGTTCAATTACAGACAATGATAAAACACGGAATGATCAATTACAGACAAAAAGGAAACACGGAGTGTTCAGTTAAAGACAATGACGAAAGACGGAATGTTCCATTGCAGACAATGAGGAAACACGGAGTGGTCAGTGACAAACAATGAGGAAACACGGAGGGTTGAACTACAGACAATGAGAAAACACGTTATGTTCAATGACAGACAATGAGGAACATGGAGTGTTTAGTTAAAGACGATGGCGAAACACGGATTGTTCAAGGACAATGACAAAACATGGAGTGTTCAACTACACACAATGAGGAAACACAGAATGTTCAAATACAGA
This sequence comes from Dascyllus trimaculatus, assembly GCA_024666655.1. Lineage (NCBI taxonomy): Eukaryota > Metazoa > Chordata > Actinopteri > Pomacentridae > Dascyllus > Dascyllus trimaculatus. The sequence goes on from JAMOIN010000490.1 coordinate 6,889, forward strand.
CAATGAGGAAACACGGAGTGTTCAGTTAAAGACAATAACGAAACACGGAATGTTCAATTGCAGACAATGAGGAACATGGAGTGTTCAGTGACAAACAATGACAAAACATTGTAGCGTACAAAGGAGCAGAACATTCCAAGCTATCAAGCAGAACATTGGGAGTCAACGCACAGATAATCCAGAAACTGTTTCTCAGAGCCGTAATTTGGGTAAGAAACCATTTCAGGTGACAGCTAACCCAAATCACCCCCTTTTTGGAGACGACAGGATGCCTCCCTTCTGCACCAGAATCTGATACGGGTCATAAAAGCGCCAAAAGGTGACGAAAACCATACACCTCGGGAGAAGAGAGATGACATTCCTCCTGACACAAGGAACTCTTTGATGATTCGAACTAAACACTTCTAAATAATAAAATCAAAGAATTCAACATCTCTGGAGTGATGATCCCAACATCTGGACTCTGTGATACCAGGTTGATCAGGACCAGCATGGAAGGAGAACACATTGAATCTGAAGTGTTTATTGCAATGCAAACACAAGAAACCGACACCCCCCTCCTCTCTGTCACGGACCACCATAAAAGACACACAGCGAGAGAGAGAGAGATCTTTGATTCCCAGCATGTATACTTATAAGTCGAAATTTTTCTTATAATTGAATGTATATGCTTGTATCCGTAGTCACATTAATAGTTTACTTTCATGTAGCCTAGAAGTCTACTATTTGTAAGCTTATTCTCGTGTTATATCTTTTATTATTATTATCTCAGGAACCATGTGAGATAAACATATCATGTTTGGTGTCGTTTTAATCACACATTTAGTGATTTCAGATCTGTGATCATCATAGATATTAACAATTGGATTTGCATGTTTAAGAAATGATCTTAAAGTATGCTCTAAAGGTATTTGACCTCTGATGTCTCCTGGACAGTGAGACTCAAGACCACCCCTTGGGATGGACACAGCCACGATTGGTCAGATGCTGATTTGAATTTGGCTCCAAAACTTTCTATATAAAAGGAAAGTCACTGGAATGCAACTTGGGCTTGTTTCTTTCAAAAGGGCTTTTGATGAAACTTTCTAAGAGGTTTTTTCTTTCATTCAAGGGTTTACTTCTTTTAAGGACTTTTATCGGGCTAAGTTTTTTTGGGTTTGTGTTTTTGTTTCTTAAAGGCTTGAGCTTTGTTTTCTATGATTAACTTGAAGTTAGACTTCTTAAGTTAACTTTAATAATGCAACAGCACGGACATTTTCTCTTAACTATGAGCTTCGACTCTTAGTGTTTGTACTTTGGTACATTTTTACAACATGACTACACCAAAGTGCCTCCTTGTCTCTGCGTTCCTGATCCGACGCATCCAGCAGACCATCACAGCTGGACATCCTGCGGCCGTTTTCTCTCTCCATCACAGGGCTACGCAAGTATCATTTTCTTTCTGCTAAACGGGTGAATTTATAAATTACGATTGGCTTTCAATTCCAAAGTGGTTCTAAATTCATCATCTTTCTATCAGCTGCTTCCAGTGACAATCACAGTTAATTAGTTTATCCGCATTCATTCATTCATTCATTCATTCATTCAATGTCTGTTGTTATGTCATTGTTGTTTATTGTTTGTTTGTAGTGTTAGTTAATAAATGTTTGTGTATAATTATCATCGGTTCTGCCGTGTATTTCTTTGTTTGGGATCTGGAGGTCAATGAAATCAGAATTTACGATTTTCAGCTAAGAGACTGATCAACTTCATTCAATTAAAGTCTCTTCGAGACTTAATCTAGAATGATAATTTTCTCAGTAATCTGAGATGGTGCCCCTTCATTAACGAGTGCAAATTTTAATTGTAAAGTGTAGTTACGCTACATTATATTGGTGCATACGTACGCTACAACATGGAGTGTTAAACTACAAACAATGAGGAAACACGGAATGTTCAATTACAGGCAATAAGGAAACATGGAGTGTTCAGTTAAAGACAATGACGAAAATTGGAATGTTCAATTGCAGACAATGAGGAACATGGAGTGTTCAGGGACAAACAATGACGAAACATGGAGTGTTCAAATACAGACAATGAGAAAACACAGAATGTTCAATTACAGACAATGAGGAAACAAGGACTGTTCAGTTATAGACAATGACGAAAATTGGAATGTTTAATTGCAGACAATGAGGAACATGGAGTGTTCAGTGACAAACAATGAGGAAACATGGAGTGTTCAAATACAGACAATGAGAAAACACAGAATGTTCAATTACAGACAATGAGGAAACAAGGACTGTTCAGTTAAAGACAATGACGAAAATCCGAATGTTCAATTGCAGACAATGAGGAGCATGGAGTGTTCAGGGACAAACAATGACGAAACATGGAGTGTTCAAATACAGACAATGAGAAAAAACAGAATGTTCAATTACAGACAATGAGGAAACAAGGACTGTTCAGTTAAAGACAATGACGAAACACAGAATGTTCAATTGCAGACAATGAGGAACATGGAGTGTTCAGTGACAAACAATGACGAAACATGCAGTGTTTAATTACAGACAATGAGAAAACACAGAATGTTCAATTACAGACAATGAGGAAACACGGACTGCTCAGTTAAAGACAATGATGAAACACGGAATGTTCCATTGCAGACAATGAGGAAAATGGAGTGTTCAACTACAGACAATGAGGAAACACGGAATGTTCAATAACAGAAAATGACGAAACATGGAATGTGCAGTTAAAGACAATGACGAAAATCGGAATGTTTCATTGCAGACAATGAGGAACATGGAGTGTTCAGTTAAAGACAATGAAGAAACACGGAATGTTCCAATGCAGACAATGAGAAACATGGAGTGTTCAGGGACAAACAATGACGACACATGGAGTGTTTAAAAACAGACAATGAGAAAACACAAAATGTTCAATTACAGACAATGAGGACACACGGACTGTTCAGTTAAAGACAATGACGAAACACGGAATGTTCAATTGCAGACAATGAGGAACATGGAGTGTTCAGTGACAAACAATGACGAAACATGGAGTGTTCAAATACAGACAATGAGAAAACACAGAGTGTTAAATTACAGACAATGAGGAAACACAGAATGTTCAATTACAGACAATGAGGAAACACACAGTGTTAAGTTAAAGACAATGACGAAATACGGAATGTTCAATTGGAGACAATGAGGAACATGGAGTGTTCAGTGAAAAACAATGACGAAACACGGAATGTTCAATTACAGGCAATAAGGAAACATGGAGTGTTCAGTTAAAGACAAATACGAAAATTGGAATGTTTAATTACAGACAATGACGAAACATGGATAGTTCAGTGAAAGACAATGACGAAAATCGGAATGTTCAATTGCAGATTGTGAGGAACATGGAGTGTTCAAATACAGACAATGAGATAACACGGAATGTTCAATTACAGGCAATGAGGAAACACGGAGTGTTCAGTTAAAGACAATGAAGAAACACGGAATGTGCAATTGCAGACAATGAGGAACATGGAATGTTCAGTGACAAACAATGACGAAACATGGAGTGCTCAATTACAGACAATGAGGAAACACGGAGTGTTCAGTTACAGACAATGACGAAATACGGAATGTTCAATTGCAGACAATGAGGAACATGGAGTGTTCAACTACAGAAAATGAGGAAACACGGAATGTTCAATTACAGACAATGACGAAACATGGAATGTTCCATTGCAGACAATGAGGAACACGAAGTGTTCAACTACAGACAATGAGGAAACATGGAATGTTCAATTACAGACAATGACGAAACATGGAATGTTCACTTAAAGACAATGACAAAAATCGGAATGTTCAATTGCAGATTATGAGGAACATGGAGTGTTCAACTACAGACAATTAGATAACACGGAATGTTCAATTGGAGACAATTAGGAACATGGAGTGTTCAGTGAAAAACAATGACGAAACACGGAATGTTCCATTGCAGACAATGAGGAACATTGAGTGTTCAACTACAGAGAATGAAGAAACACGGAATGTTCAATTACAGACAATGACGAAACATGGATAGTGCAGTGAAAGACAATGACGAAAATCGGAATGTTCAATTGCAGATTTCTGAGGAACATGGAGTGTTCAAATACAGACAATGAGATAACACGGAATGTTCAATTACAGGCAATGAGGAAACACGGAGTGTTCAGTTAAAGACAATGAAGAAACACGGAATGTGCAATTGCAGACAATGAGGAACATGGAATGTTCAGTATCAAACAATGACGAAACATGGAGGGTTCAATTACAGAGAATGAGGAAACACGGAGTGTTCAGTTACAGACAATGACGAAATACGGAATGTTCAATTGCAGACAATGAGGAACATGGAGTGTTCAACTACAGACAATGAGGAAACACGGAATGTTCAATTACAGACAATGACGAAACATGGAATGTTCCATTGCAGACAATGAGGAACACGAAGTGTTCAACTACAGACAATGAGGAAACACGGAATGTTCAATTACAGACAATGACGAAACATGGAATGTTCACTTAAAGACAATGACGAAAATCGGAATGTTCAATTGCAGATCATGAGGAACATGGAGTGTTCAACTACAGACAATGACGAAACATGGAGTGTTCAAATACAGACAATGAGAAAACCCGGAATGTTCAATTACAGACAATGAGGAAACACGGAATGTTCACTTCAAGACAATGACGAAAATCGGAATGTTCAATTGCAGATCATGAGGAACATGGAGTGTTCAACTACAGACAATGATGAAACATGGAGTGTTCAAATACAGACAATGAGAAAACCCGGGATGCTCAATTACAGACAATGAGGAAACACAGAGTGTTCAGTGACAAGCAATGACGAAACATGGAGTGTTCAACAACAGACAATGAGAAAACACGGAATGTTCAATTACAGACAATGATGAAACACGGAATGATCAATTACAGACAAAAAGGAAACACGGAGTGTTCAGTTAAAGACAATGACGAAAGACGGAATGTTCCATTGCAGACAATGGGGAAACACGGAGTGGTCAGTGACAAACAATGAGGAAACACGGAGGGTTCAACTACAGACAATGAGAAAACACGTAATGTTCAATGACAGACAATGAGGAACATGGAGTGTTTCGTTAAAGACGATGGCGAAACACGGATTGTTCAAGGACAATGACAAAACAAGGAGTGTTCAACTACACACGATGAGGAAACACAGAATGTTCAAATACAGACAATGAGGTAACACAGAGTGTTCAGTTAAAGACAATGACGAAACACGTAATGTTCAATTGCGGACAATGAGGAACATGGAGTTATCAGTGACAAACAATGACAAAAAATGGAGTGTTCAACTACAGACAATGAGAAAATACGGAATGTTCAAATACAGACAATTAGGAAAATTAGGAAACACAGAATGTTCAGTTAAAGACAATGACGAAACACGGAATGTTCAATTGCAGACAATGAGGAACATGGAGTGTTCAGTGACAAACAATGACAAAACATGGAGTGTTAAACTACAGACAATGAGGAAACACGGAATGTTCAATTACAGGCAATAAGGAAACATGGAGTGTTCAGTTAAAGACAATGACGAAAATTGGAATGTTTAATTGTAGACAATGAGGAACATGGAGTGTTCAGTGACAAACAATGAGGAAACATGGAGTGTTCAAATACAGACAATGAGAAAACACAGAATATTCAATTACAGACAATGAGGAAACAAGGACTGTTCATTTAAAGACAATGACGAAAATCCGAATGTTCAATTGCAGACAATGAGGAACATGGAGTGTTCAATTACAGGCAATAAGGATACATGGAGTGTTCAGTTATAGACAATGACGAAAATTGGAATGTTTAATTGCAGACAATGAGGAACATGGAGTGTTCAGTGACAAACAATGACGAAACATGCAGTGTTTGATTACAGACAATGAGAAAACACAGAATGTTCAATTACAGACAATGAGGAAACACGGACTGTTCAGTTAAAGACAATGATGAAATACGGAATTTTCCATTGCAGACAATGAAGAAAATGGAGTGTTCAACTACAGACAATGAGGAAACACGGAATGTTCAATAACAGAAAATGATGAAACATGGAATGTGCAGTTAAAGACAATGACGATAATCGGAATGTTTCATTGCAGACAATGAGGAACATGGAGTGTTCAACTACAGACAATGAGATAACACGGAATGTTCAATTACGGACAATGAGGAAACACGGAGTGTTCAGTTAAAGACAATGAAAAAAACACGGAATGTTCCATTGCAGACAATGAGAAACATGGAGTGTTCAGTTAAAAACAATGACGAAACATGGAGTGTTCAAATACAGACAATGAGAAAACACAAAATGTTCAAATACAGACAATGAGGAAACACGGACTGTTCAGTTAAAGACAATGACGAAACACGGAATGTTCAATTGCAGACAATGAGGAACATGGAGTGTTCAGTGACAAACAATGACGAAACATGGAGTGTTCAAATACAGACAATGAGAAAACACGGAATGTTCAATTACAGACAATGAGGGACATGGAGTGTTCAACTACAGACAATGAGGAAACACTGAATGTTCAATTACAGACCATGGCGAAACATGGAATGTTCAGTTAAAGACAATGACGACAATCCGAATGTTCAATTGCAGAATATGAGGAACACGGAGTGGTCAGTGACAAACAATGAGGAAACACGGAGTGTTCAGTTAAAGACAATGGCGAAACACGGAGTGTTCAACGACAAACATTGACGGAAAATAGAGTATTCAACTACAGACAAGGAGAAAACACGGAATTTTCAATGACAGACAATGAGGAATCAGGGAGTGTTCACTAAAAGAAAACGACGAAATACGGAATGTTCAATTGCAGACAATGAGGAACATGTAGTGTTCAACTACAAACAATGAGAAAACACGGAATGTTCAATTACAGACAATGAGGAAACACAGAGTGTTCAGTTAAAGACAATGACGAAACACGGAATGTTCAATTGCAAACAATGACAAAAAATGGAGTGTTCAACTACAGACAATGAGAAAACACGGAGTGTTCAATTACAGACAATGACGAAACATGGAGTGTTCAGTGAAAGACAATGACGAAACACGGAATGTTCCATTGCAGACAATGAGGAACATGGAGTGTTCAACTACAGACAATGAGGAAACACAGAATGTTCAATTATAGACAATGACGAAACACAGAGTGTTCAGTTAAAGACAATGACGAAAATCGGAATGTTCAATTGCAAATTATGAGGAAGATGGAGTGTTCAACTACAGACAATGAGATAACACGGAATGTTCAATTACTCACAATGAGGACACACGGAGTGTTCAGTAAAAGACAATGACGAAAATCCGAATGTTCAATGGCAGACGATGAGGAAAAGGGAGTGTTTAGTGACAAACAATGACGAAACATGGAGTGTTCAAATACAGACAATGAGAAAACACAGAATGTTCAATTACAGACAATGAGGAAACACGGAGTGTTCAGTTAAAGACAATGACGAAACATGGAATGTTCCATTGCAGACAATGAGGAACATGGAGTGTTCAACTACAGACAATGAGGAAACACGGAATGTTCAATTACAGACAATGACGAAACATGGAATGTTCAGTCAAAGACAATAACGAAAATCGGAATGTTTCATTGCAAAAAATGAGGAACATGGAGTGTTCACCTACAGACAATGAGGAAACAGAATTTTCAATTACAGACAATGAGGAACATGGATTGGTCAACTGCAGACAATGAGAAAACACGTAATGTTCAATTACAGACAATGAGGAAACACGGAGTGTCCAGTTAAAGACAATGAGGGAACACGGAGTGTTCAGTTAAAGACAATGACGAAATACGGAATGTTCAATTACAGACAATGAGGAAACACGGAGTGTTCAGTTAAAGACAATGACGAAACACGGAATGTTCCATTGCAGACAATGAGGAACATGGAGTGTTCAACTACAGACAATGAGGAAACACGGAATGTTCAATTACAGACAATAAGGACACACTGAGTGTTCAGTTAAAGACAATGACGAAACACGGAATGTTCAATTACAGACAATGAGGAACATGGAGTGTTCAACTACAGACAATGAGAAAACACGTAATGTTCACTTACAGACAATGAGGAACCACGGAGTGGTCAGTGAAAACAATGAGGAAACACGTAGTGTTCAACTACAGACAATGAAGAAATACGGAATGTTCAACAACAGAAAATGAGAAAACACGGAATGTTTAATTACAGACAATGAGGAAACAAGGAGTGTTTCATTAAAGACAATGGCGAAACACAGAGTGTTCAACAACAATGACGAAACATGGAGTCTTCAACTACAGACAATGAGGAAACACGGAATGTTCAATTACAGACAATGAGGAAACATGGAATGTTCAATTATAGACAATGAGGAAACACGGAGTGTTCAGTTAAAGACAATGACGAAAATCCGAATGTTCTATTGCAGAAAATGAGGAACACGGACTGTTCAACTACAGACAATGAGGAAACACGGAGTGTTCAATTACAGACAATGACGAAACATGGAGTGTTCAGTTAAAGACAATGACGAAACTCGGAATGTTCCATTGCAGACAATGAGGAACATGGAGTGTTCAACTACAGACAATGAGGAAACACGGAATCTTCAATCACAGACAATGACGAAACATGGAATGTTCAGTTAAAGACAATGATGAAAATCGGAACGTTCAATTGCAAATTATGAGGAACATGGAGTTTTCCACTACAGACAATGAGGAAACACGGAATGTTCAATTACAGACAATGAGGAAACATGGAGTGTTCAGCTAAAGACAATAACGAAACACGGAATGTTCCATTGCAGACAATGAGGAACATGGAGTGTTCAACTAAAGACAATGAGGAAACAGGGAATTTTCAATTACAAACAATGAGGACACACGGAGTGTTCAGTTAAAGACAATGACGAAAATCCGAATGTTCAATTCCAGACAATGAGGAACACGGAGTGTTCAGTGACAAACAATGAGGAAACATGGAGTGCTCAGCTAAAGACAATGTGAAACACGGAGTGTTCAACGACAAACAATGACGAAGCATGGAGTGTTCAACTACAGACAATGAGAAAACAGGGAATGTTCAATGACAGACAATGAGGAAACAGGGGTTGTTCAGTAAAAGACATTGACGAAACACGGAATGTTCAATTGCAGACAATGAGGAACATGGAGTATTCAGTGACAAACAATGACGAAACATGGAGTGTTCAAACACAATGAGAAAACACAGAATGTTCAATTACAGACAATGAGGAAACACGGAGTGTTCAGTTAAAGACAATGACGAAACATGGAGTGTTCAAATACAGACAATGAGAAAACACAGAATGTTCAGTTGCAGACAATGAGGAACATGGAGTGTTCAACTATAGACAATGAGGAAACACGGAGTGTTCAGTTAAAGACAATGGCGAGACACGGAGTGTTCAGTGACAAACATTGACGAAACATGGAGTGTTCAAATACAGACAATGAGAAAACACGGAATGTTCAATTACAGACAATGAGGAAACAGAGTGTTCAGTTAAAGACAATGACGAAACACGGAATGTTCAATTGCAGACAATGAGGAACATGGAGTGTTCAGTGACAAACAATGACGAAACATGGAGTGTTCAAATACAGACAGTGAAGAATATGGAGTGTTCAACTGCAGACAATAAGAAAACACGGAATGTTCAATTACAGACAATGACGAAACATGGAGTGTTCAAATACAGACAGTGAAGAATATGGAGTTTTCAAATACAGACAATGAGAAAACACAGAATGTTCAATTACAGACAATGAGGAAACACGGAGTGTTCAGTTAAAGACAATGACGAAACATGGAGTGTTCAAATACAGACAATGAGAAAACACAGAATGTTCAGTTGCAGACAATGAGGAACATGGAGTGTTCAACTATAGACAATGAGGAAACACGGAGTGTTCAGTTAAAGACAATGGCGAGACACGGAGTGTTCAGTGACAAACATTGACGAAACATGGAGTGTTCAAATACAGACAATGAGAAAACACGGAATGTTCAATTACAGACAATGAGGAAACAGAGTGTTCAGTTAAAGACAATGACGAAACACGGAATGTTCAATTGCAGACAATGAGGAACATGGAGTGTTCAGTGACAAACAATGACGAAACATGGAGTGTTCAAATACAGACAGTGAAGAATATGGAGTGTTCAACTGCAGACAATGAGAAAACACGGAATGTTCAATTACAGACAATGACGAAACATGGAGTGTTCAAATACAGACAGTGAAGAATATGGAGTTTTCAAATACAGACAATGAGAAAACACAGAATGTTCAATTACAGACAATGAGGAAACACGGAGTGTTCAGTTAAAGACAATGACGAAACACGGAATGTTCAATTGCAGACAATGAGGAACATGGAGTGTTCAACTACAGACAATGAGGAAACACGGAATCTTCAATTACAGACAATGAGGAACATGGAGTGTTAAACGACAGACAATGAGAAAACACGGCATGTTCAACAACAGACAATGAGAAAACACGGAATGTTTAATTACAAACAATGAGGAAACAAGGAGTGTTTCGTTAAAGACAATGGCGAAACACGGAGTGTTCAACGACAATGACGAAACATGGAGTGTTCAACTACAGACAATGAGGAAAGACGGAATGTTCAATTACAGACAATGAGGAAACATGGAATGTTCAATTACAGACAATGACGAAACATGGAATGTTCCATTGCAGACAATGAGGAACACGAAGTGTTCAACTACAGACAATGAGGAAACATGGAATGTTCAATTACAGACAATGACGAAACATGGAATGTTCACTTAAAGACAATGACAAAAATCGGAATGTTCAATTGCAGATTATGAGGAACATGGAGTGTTCAACTACAGACAATTAGATAACACGGAATGTTCAATTACTGACAATGAGGAAACACGGAGTGTTCAGTTAAAGACAATGACGAAACACGGAATGTTCCATTGCAGACAATGAGGAAACACAGAATGTTCAATTACAGACAATGAGGAAACACACAGTGTTAAGTTAAAGACAATGACGAAACACGGAATGTTCAATTGGAGACAATTAGGAACATGGAGTGTTCAGTGAAAAACAATGACGAAACACGGAATGTTCCATTGCAGACAATGAGGAACATTGAGTGTTCAACTACAGAGAATGAAGAAACACGGAATGTTCAATTACAGACAATGACGAAACATGGATAGTGCAGTGAAAGACAATGACGAAAATCGGAATGTTCAATTGCAGATTTCTGAGGAACATGGAGTGTTCAAATACAGACAATGAGATAACACGGAATGTTCAATTACAGGCAATGAGGAAACACGGAGTGTTCAGTTAAAGACAATGAAGAAACACGGAATGTGCAATTGCAGACAATGAGGAACATGGAATGTTCAGTGACAAACAATGACGAAACATGGAGGGTTCAATTACAGAGAATGAGGAAACACGGAGTGTTCAGTTACAGACAATGACGAAATACGGAATGTTCAATTGCAGACAATGAGGAACATGGAGTGTTCAACTACAGACAATGAGGAAACACGGAATGTTCAATTACAGACAATGACGAAACATGGAATGTTCACTTAAAGACAATGACGAAAATCGGAATGTTCAATTGCAGATCATGAGGAACATGGAGTGTTCAACTACAGACAATGACGAAACATGGAGTGTTCAAATACAGACAATGAGAAAACCCGGAATGTTCAATTACAGACAATGAGGAAACACGGAATGTTCACTTCAAGACAATGACGAAACACGGAATGTTCAATTGCAGACAATGAGGAACATGGAGTGTTCAGTGACAAACAATGACGAAACATGGAGTGTTCAAATACAGACAGTGAAGAATATGGAGTGTTCAACTGCAGACAATAAGAAAACACGGAATGTTCAATTACAGACAATGACGAAACATGGAGTGTTCAAATACAGACAGTGAAGAATATGGAGTTTTCAAATACAGACAATGAGAAAACACAGAATGTTCAATTACAGACAATGAGGAAACACGGAGTGTTCAGTTAAAGACAATGACGAAACATGGAGTGTTCAAATACAGACAATGAGAAAACACAGAATGTTCAGTTGCAGACAATGAGGAACATGGAGTGTTCAACTATAGACAATGAGGAAACACGGAGTGTTCAGTTAAAGACAATGGCGAGACACGGAGTGTTCAGTGACAAACATTGACGAAACATGG
>JAMOIN010000882.1:0-19216 GCA_024666655.1 Dascyllus trimaculatus
CCTGTCCACACGGCTCCGCAGCACTACAGCCGAGCACACCGAGCTCCCCAGCACAGCACACGGGGCACCCCAGCACCACAGCCCGCCTGGCTCTCCGGCAGAGCCTGTTTAAACGGCTCCCCAGCAGAGCCTGTCCACACGGCTCTCCAGCAGAGCCTGTTCAAACCTCTCCCCAGCAGAGACTGTCAATACGGCTCCCCAGCAGCACAGCCCTGCACTCCGGGCTCCCTAGCCCAGCTAACCGGGCTCCCCAGCACAGCACACGGGGTCCCCCAGCACCACAGCCAGCCTGGCTCTCCATCAGAGACTGTTCACACCGCTCCCCAGCAGAGCCTGTTCACTCCGCTCCCCCCAGAGCCTGTCTACACAGCTCCCCAGCACCACAGCCCAGCACACCGGGCTCCCCAGCCCAACACACCGGGCTCCGAAGCCCAGCTCAACGGGCTCCCCAGCCCAGCTCACCGGACTCCCCAGCACAGCACACGGGGCTCCCCATCACAGCACACGGGGGCCCCCAGTACAGCACACGGGGCCCCCCAGCACCACAGCCCCCCTGGCTCTCCATCAGAGCCTGTTCACACCGCTCCCCAGCAGAGCCTTTCTACACGGTTCCCCAGCACCACAGCCCAGCACACCGGGCTCCCCAGCACAGCACACGGGGGCCCCCAGCAACACAGCGCGCCTTGCTCTCCAGCAGAGCCTGTTCAAACCGCTCCCCAGCAGAGCCTGTCCACTCGGCTCCCCAGCACCACAGCCCAGCACAACGGGCTCCAAAGTACAGCACACGGGGGCCCCCAGCAACACAGCGCGCCTTGATCTCCAACAGAGCCTTTTAAAACCGCTCCCCAGCAGAGCCTGTCCACACGGATCCCCAGCAGCAAAGGCCAGCACACCGGGCTCCCCAGCCAAGCTCACCGGACTCCCCAGCACAGCACACGGCGGCCACCATCACCACGGCCCGCCTGGCTTTCCAGAAGAGCCTTTTCAAACCACTCCCCAGCAGAGCCTGTCCACACGGCTCCCCAGCACCACAGCCCAGCACACCGGGCTCCCCAGCCCAGCTCACCGGGCTCCCCAGCACAGCACACGGGGCCCCCCAGCACCACAGCCCGCCTGGCTCACCAGCAGAGCCTGTTCAAACCACTCCCCAGACGTCCCTTTCCACACGGCTCCCCAGCAGCACCGCCTAGCACAGCAGGCTCCCCGGCCAAGCTCACCGGGCTCCCCAGCACAGCACACGGGGGCCACCAGCACCACATTCCGCCTGGCTCTCCATCATGGCCTGTTCACACCGCTCCCTGGAAGAGCCAATCCACACGGCTCCCCGGCACCACTGCCCAGCACACCGGGCTCCCCAGCCAGGCTCAACGGGCTCCCCAGCATGGAACACGGGGACCCCCAGCACCAGAGTCAGCCTGGCTCTGCAGCTGAGCCTGTTCAAACCACTCCCCAGCAGAACCCGTCCACACGGCTCCCCAGCAGCACAGCCCAGTACACCGGGCTGCCCAGCCTAGCTCACCGGGATCTACAGCAAAGCACACAGGGCCCCCCAGCAGAGCCTGTCTACACAATTGGCCAGCACCACAGTCCAGTACACCGGGCTCCACAGCCCAGCACACCGGACCCCCAGCACAGCACACGGGGGACCCCAGCACAAAAGCCCACCTTGCTCTCCAGCATAGCCTGTTCACACCGCTCCGCAGCACAGCCTGTCTCCACGGCTCCCCAGCACCACTGCCCAGCACACCTGGCTCCCCAGCACTGGACACGGGGTGCCCCCAGAACCACAGGCCGCCTGGCTCTCCAGCAGAGCCTGTTCACACCGCTCCCCAGCAGAGCCTGTCCACACGGCTCCCCAACATAACAGCCCAGCACACCGGGCTCCCCAGCCCAGCTCACCGGGCTCCCTAGAACCACAGCCCCCCTGGCTCTCCAGCAGAGCCTGTTCACACCGCTCCCCAGCAGAGCCTGTTCACACCGCTCCCCAGCAGAGCCTGTCCACACAGCTACCCATCACCACAGCCCAGCACACCGGGCTCTCCAGCGCAAATCAACGGGCTCCCCAGCACAGAACACGGGGCCCCCCAGCACCACAGCCTGTCCGGCTCTCCATCAGAGCCTGTCCACACCGCTCCCCAGCAGAGCCTTTCCACACGGCTCGCCAGCACCACAGCCCACCACACCGGGCTCCCCAGCCAAGCTCACCGGGCTCCCCAGCACAGCACACGGGGGCCCACAGCACCACAGCCCGCCTGGCTCTCAATCAGACCCTGTTCAAACCGCTCCCCAGCAGAGCCTGTCTACACGACTCCCCAGCAGCCCCGCACACTGCAGCACAGCCCGCCTGGCTCTCTATCAGAGCCTGTTCACACCGCTCCCCAGCAGAGCCTGTCCACACGGCTCCCCAGCACCACAACCCAGCACACCGGGCTCCCCAGCCCAGCTAACCGGGCTCCCCAGCACAGCCCCCGGGGGCACCCATCACCACAGCCCGCCTGACTCTCCATCAGAGCCTGTTCACTCCGCTCCCCAGCAGAGCCTGTCCACACAGCTCCCCAGCACCACAGCCCAGCACACCGGGCTTCGAAGCCCAGCTCACCGGGCTTCCGAGCACAGCACACAGGCCCCCCAGCACCACAGCCTGCCTGGCTCTCCATCAGAGCCTTTTCACACCGCTTCCCAGCAGACCCTGTCCACACGGCACCCCAGCAGCTCAGCCCAGCACACTGGGATCCCCAGCCCAACTCAGCGGGCCCCCCAGCACAGCACACGGGGCCCCCCAGCACCACAGCCCGCCTCGCTCTCCGGCAGAGCGTGTTTAAACCGCTCCCCAGCAGAGCCTGTGTACACGGCTCCCCAACACCACAACCCAGCACACCGCGCTCCCCAGCCCAGCTCACCGGGCTCCCCGGGACATCACACGGGGGCCCCCAGCACCACAGCCCGCCTGGCTCTCCAGAGAAGCCTGTTCAAACCATTCCCCAGCAGAGCCTATCCACACGGCTCCCCAGCAGCACAGCCCAGCTCACCGGGCTCCCCAGCACAGCACACGGGAGCCCCCAGCACCACAGCCCGAATGGCTCCCCAGCAGAGCCTGTCTACACGGCTCCCCAGCAGAACCTGTCCACAGGGCTCCCCAGCACCACAGCCCAGAACACAGGGCTCCCAAGCCGATCTCACAGGGCTCCCCAGCACAGCACACGGGGCCCCCCAGCACCACAGGCCCCCTGGCTCTCCAGCACAGCCTTTTCACACCGCTCCACAGCAGAGCCTGTCCACACGGCTCCCCAGCAGAACAGCCCAGCACACCGGGCTCCCCAGCCCAGCTCACAGGACTCCCCTGCACCACAGCCCGCCTGGCTCTCCATCAGAGCCTGTTCACACCGCTCCCCAGCAGAGCTTGTCTACACGGCTCCCAAGCAGCACAGCCCAGCACACCGGGCTGCGCAGCCCAGCTCACCGGGCTCCCCAGCACAGCACACGGGTGCCCTCAGCATGACAGCCCGCCTGGCTCTCCATCAGAGCCTGTTCAGACCGCTCCCCAGCAGAGCTTGTCCACACGGCTCCCCAGCAGCACAGCCCAGCACACCGGGCTCCCCAGCCCAGCTCACCGGGCTCCCCAGCACAGCACACGGGGGCCCCCAGCACCACAGCCTGCCTGGCTCTCCAGCAGATCCTCTTCAAACCACTCCCCAGCAGAGCCTGTCCACACGGCTCCCCAGCACCACAGCCCGCCTGGCTCTCCATCAGAGCCTGTTCACTCCGCTCCCCAGCAGTGCCTGTCCACACGGCTCCCCAACAACACAGCCCAGAACACCGGGCTCCCCAGCCCAGCTCAACGGGCTCCCCAGCACAGCACACGGGGCCCCCCAGAACCACAGCCCGCCTGGCTCTGCAGCAGATCCTGTTCAAACCACTCCCCAGCAGAGCCGGTCCACACGGCTCCCCAGCACCACAGCCCAGCACACCGGGCTCCCAAGCCCAGTTCACCAGGCCCCCCAGCACAGCACACGGGGGCCCCCAGCACCACAGCCCACCTGGCTCTCCAACATAGCCTGTTCACACCGCTCGGCAGCAGAGCCTGTCTCCACGGCTCCCCACCACCACAGCCCAGCACACCGGGCTCCCCAGCACTGGACATGGGGTCCCCCAGAACCACAGGCCGCCTGGCTCTCCAGCAGAGCCTGTTCACACCGCTCCCCAAAAGAGGCTGTCTACACGGTTCGCAAGCACCAGAGCCCAGCACACCGGGCTCCCATGCCGATCTCACAGGGCTCCCCAGCACAGCACACGGGGGCCCCCAGCACCACAGCCCGCCTGGCTCTCCACCAGAGCTTGTTCACACCGCTCCCCAGCAGAGCATGTCTTCACGGTTCGCAAGCACAACAGCCCAGCACAATGGCCTCCCCAGCCCAGCTCAACGGGCTCCCCAGCACAGCACACGGGGGCCCCCAGCACCACAGCCCGCCTGGCTGTGAAGCAGAGCCTGTCCACACCGCTCCCCAGAAGAGCCTTTCCACACGGCTCCCCAGCAGAAGAGCCCAGCACACCGGGCTCCCCAGCCCAGCTCAACGGGCTCCCCAGCACAGCACACGGGGCCCCCCAGCACCACAGCCCACCTGGCTCTCCAACATAGCCTGTTCACACCACTCCCCAGAAGAGCCTGTCCACACGGCTCCCCAGCACCCCAGCCCAGCTCACCGGGCTTCCCAGCACAGCACACGGGGCCCCCCAGCACCACAGCCCGCCTGGCTCTCCATCAGAGCCTGTTCACACCGCTCCCCAGCAGAGCCTGTCTACAAGGTTCGCAAGCACCACAGCCCAGCACACCGGGCTCCCCAGCCCAGCTAAACGGGCTCCCGAGCACAGCACACGGGGGCCCCCAGCACCACAGCCAACCTGGCATTCCATCAGAGCCTGTTGACACCGCTCCCTAGCAGAGCATGTCTTCACGGTTCGCAAGCACCACAGCGCAGCACACCGGGCTCCCCAGCACAGCACACGAGGGCCCCCAGCACCACAGCCTGCCTGGCTCTCCAGCAGAGCCTCTTCACACCGCTCCCCAGCAGAACCTGTGCACACGGCTCCCCAGCAGCACAGCCCAGTACACCGGGCTCCCCATCACAGCACACGGGGGCCCCCAGCACAGCACACGGGTGCCCCCAGCACCTCAGCCCGCCTGGCTCTCCAGCAGAGCCTGTTCAAACCACTCCCCAACAGAGCCTGTCCACTCGGCTCCCCAGCACCACAGCCCAGCACACCGGGCTCCCCAGCCCAGCTCAACGGGTTCCCCAGCACAGCACACGGGGCTTCCCAGCACCACAGCCCGCCTGGCTCTAAATCAGAGCCTGTTCACTCCGCTCCCCAGCGGAGTCTGGGGGAGCGGGCTCCCCAGCAGCACAGCCCAGCACACCGGACTCCCCAGCACTGGACACGGGGGCCCCCAGAACCACAGGCCGCCTGGCTATCCAGGAGAGCCTGTTCAGTCCGCTCCCGAGCAGACCCTGTCCACAGGGCTCCCCAGCATGACAGCCCAGCACACCGGGCTCCCAAGCCGATCTCACAGGGCTCCCCAGCACAGCACACGGGGCCCCCCAGCACCACAGCCCGCCTGGCTCTACAGCAGAGCCTGTTCACACCGCTCCCCAGCAGATCCTGTCCACACTGCTCCCCAGCAGAACAGCCCAGCACACCGGGCTCCCCAGCCTAGCTCACCGGGCTCCCCTGCACCACAGCCCGCCTGGGTCTCCATCAGAGCCTGTTCACACCGCTCCCCAGCAGAGCTTGTCTACACGGCTCCCCAGCACCACAGCCCAGCACACCGGGCTCCCCAGCCCAGCTCAACGGGCTCCCCGGCACAGAACACGGGCCCCCCCAGCGCAGCACACCGGGCTCCCCAGCACAGCACATGGAGGCCCCCAGCACCACAGCCCACCTGACTCTCCATCAGAGCCTCTTCACACCTCTGCCCAGCAGAGCCTGTCTACACGGCTCCCCAGCACCACAGCCCAGCCCACGGGGCTCCCCAGCACAGCACACGGGGGCCCCCAGCACCACAGCCCGCCTGGCTCTCAATCAGAGCCTGTTAAAACCACTCCCCAGCAGAGCCTGTCCACATGGCTCCCCAGCACCACAGCCCAGCAAACCGGGCTCACCAGCCCTGCTCACCCGGCTCCCCAGCACAGCACACGGGGGCCCCTCACCACAGCTCACCGGGCTCCCCTGAACCACAGCCCGCATGGCTCTCCATCAGAGCCTGTTCAAACCTCTCCCCAGCAGAGCCTGTCCACACGGCTCCCCAGCACCACAGCCCAGCTCACCGGGCTCCCCAGCACAGCATACGGGGCCCCCCAGCACCACAGCCCGCCTGGCTCTCCATCAGAACCTGTTCAACACTCTCCTCAGAAGAGCCTGTCCACACGGCTCCCCAGCACCACAGCCCAGCACACTGGGCTCCCCAGCCCAGCTCACAGTGACACCCAGCACAGCACACGGGGCTTCCCAGCACAACAGCCCGCCTGGCTCTAAATCAGAGCCTGTTCACTCCGCTCCCCAGCACAGCCTGTCCACACGGCTCCCCAGCAGAGCCTGTCCACACGGCTCCCCAGCAACACAGCCCAGCAAACCGGGCTCCTCTGCCCAGCTGACCGTGCTCCCCAGCACTACAGCCCGCCTGGCTCTCCATCAGAGCCTGTTAAACCCTCTCCCCAGCAAAGCCTGTCCACACGGCTTCCCAGCACCACAGCCCAGCCCATTGGGCTCCGAAGCCCAACTCACTGGGCTCCCGAGTACAGCACACGGGGGCCCCCAGCACCACAGCCCGGCTGGCTCTCCATCAGAGCCTGTTCACACCGCTCAACAGCAAAGCCTGTCTACACGGCTCCCCATCACCACAGCAAAGCACACAGGGATCCCCAGCCCAGCTCACCGGGCTCCTGAGCACAGCTCACGGGGGCCCCCAGCACCACAGCCCGCCTGGCTCTCCATCAGGGCCTGTTCACACCCCTCCGCAGCAGAGCCTGTCTACACGGCCCCCCAGCACAAAAGCCCAGCACACCGGGCTCCCCAGCCAAGCTCACCGGGCTCCCCAGCACAGCACACGGGGCCCCCCAGCACCACAGCCCAGCACACCGGGCTCCCCAGCACAGCACACGGGGGCCCCCAGCAACACAGCCCGCCTGGCTCTCCAGCAGAGCCTGTTCAAAACACTCCCCAGCAGAGCCTGTCCACACGGCTCCCCAGCACCACAGCCCACCACACCGGGCTGCCCAGCACAGCTCACGGGGCCCCCCAGTAGAGCACACGGGGGTCCACACCATCACAGCCCGCCTGGCTCTCCATCAGAGCGTGTTCACACCGCTCCCCAGCACAGCCTGTCTACACGGCTCCCCATCACCACAGCCCAGCACACCGGGCTCCCCAGCCCAGCTCACCGGGCTCCCCAGCACTGCACATGGGGCCCCCCAGCACCATAGCCCGCCTGGCTCTCGAGCAGAGCCTGTTCAAACCACTCCCCAGCAGAGCCTGTCCACACGGCTCCCCAGCACCACAGCCCAGCACACCGGGCTCCCCAGCCCAGCTCAACGAGATCCCCAGCACAGCACACGGGGCCCCCCAGCACAGCACACGGGGGCCCCCAGCACCACAGCCCGCCTGGCTCTCAATCAGAGCCTGTTGAAAGAACTCCCCAGCAGATCTTTTCCACATGGCTCCCCAGCAGCACAGCCCAGCACACCGGGCTCCCCAGCCCAGCACACGGGGGCCCCCAGCACCACAGCCCGCCTGGCTCTCCATCAGAGCCTGTTCACTCCGCTCCCCAGCAGAGCCTGTTCAAACCACTCCCCAGCAGAGCCTGTGCACACGGCTCCCCAGCACCACAGCCCACCACACCGGGCTCCCCAGCACAGCACACGGTGCCCCCCAGCACAGCACACGGGGCTTCCCAGCACAACAGCCCGCCTGGCTCTCCATCAGAGCCTGTTCACTCCGCTCCCCAGCAGAGCCTGTTCAAACCACTCGCCAGCAGAGCCTGTCCACACGATTGGCCAGCACCACAGCCGAGTACAGCGGGATCCCCAGCACAGCACACGGGGCCCCCCAGCATCACAGCCCGAATGGCTCCCCAGCAGAGCCTGTCTACACGGCTCCCCAGCAGCACAGCCCAGCACACCGCAGCACAGCCCGCCTGGCTCTCCATCAGAGCCTGTTCAAACCGCTCCCCAGCAGATCCTGTCCACACGGCTCCCCAGCACCACAGTCCGCCTGGCTCTAAATCAGAGCAGGTTCAGCCCTCTCCCCAGCAGAGCCTGTTCAAACAGCTCCCCAGCACCACAGCCCAGCACACCAGGCTCCCCAGCCAAGCTCAACGGGCTCCCCAGCAAAGCACACGGGGCCCCCCAGCACCACAGCCCGCCTGGCTCTCGAGCAGAGCCTGTTCACGCCGCTCCCCAACAGAGCCTGACCATACCGCTCACCAGTACCACAGCCCAGCACACCGGGCTCCCTTGGACAGCACACGGGGCCACCCAGCACCACAGCCCGCCTGGCTCTCCAGCAGATCCTGATCAAACCACTCGCCAGCAGAGCCTTTCCACACGGCTCCACAGCAGCAGAGCCCAGCACACCGGTCTCCCCAGCCCACCTCACCGGGCCCCCCAGCACAGCACACGGGGGCCCCCACCATCACAGCCCGCCTGGCTCTCCATCAGAGCCTGTTCACACCGCTCCCCAGCAGAGCCTTTCTACACGGCTCCCCATCACCACAGCCCAGCACACCGGGCTCCCCGGCCCAGCCCAGCTGGCTCCCCAGCACAGCACACGGGGCCCCCCAGCACCACAGCCCGCCTGGCTCTCGAGCAGAGCCTGTTCAAACCACTCCCCAGCAGAGCCTGTCCACACGGCTACCCAGTACGACAGCCCAGCACACCGGGCTCCTAATCCCAGCTCACCGGGCTCCCCAGCACAGCACACGGGGGCCCCCAGTACCACAGCCCGCCTGGCAATCCAGCAGACCCTGTTCAAACCACTCCCCAGCAGAGCCTGTGCACACGGCTCCCCAGCACCACCGCCCAACACACCGGGCTCCGAAGCCCAGCTCAACGGCCTCCCAGCACAGCACACGGGGCCCCCCAGAACCACAGCCCGCCTGGCTCTCCATCAGAGCCATTTCACACCGCTCCCCAGCAGAGCCTGTCCACATGGCTCCCCAGCACCACAGCCCAGCCCACCGGGCTCTCCAGCAATGCACACGGGGCCCCCCAGCACCACGGCCCACCTGGCTCTCCAGCAGAGCCTGTTCAAACCACTCCCCAGAACAGCCTGTCCACACGGCTCACCAGCACCACAGATCAGCACACCGGGCTCCCCAGCCCAGCTCAACGGGCTCCCCAGCATAGCAATCGGGGTCCCTCAGCACCACAGCCCTGCTGTCTCTCCACTAGAGCCTGTTCACACCGCTCCCCAGCAGAGCCCGTCTACACGGCTCCCCAGCACAACAGCCAGGCTCACTGGGCTCCCCAGCCCAGCTCACCGGGCCCCCCAGCACAGCGAACGGGGGCCCCCAGCACCACAGCCCGCCTGGCTCTCCATCAGAGCCTTTTCACACCTCTCCGCAGCAGAGCCTGTCTACACGGCTACCCAGCACCACAGCCCAGCACACAAAACTCCGCGGCCAAGCTCACCGGGCTCCCCAGCACAGCACACGGGGCCCCCCAGCACAGCACACGGGGCCCCCCAGCCCACAGCCCAGCAAACCGGGCTCCCCGGCACAGCACACGGGGGCCCCCAGCAACACAGCCCGCCTGGCTCTCCAGCAGAGCCTGTTCACACCGCTCCCCAGCAGAGCCTGTCCACACGGCTCCCCAGCACCACAGCCCAGCACACCGGGCTCCCCAGCCCAGCTCAACGGGCTCCCCAGCACAGCACACGGGGCCCCCCAGGACATCACACGGGCGCCCACAGCACAGCACACGGGGCCTCCCAGCACAACAGCCCGCCTGGCTCTCCATCAGAGCGTGTACAAAACTCTCCTCAGCAGAGCCTGTCCACACGGCTCCCCAGCACCACAGCCCAGCACACCGGGATCCCCAGCACAGCACATGAGGGCCCCCAGCAACACAGCCCGCCTGGCTCTCAATCAGAGACTGTTCAAACCACTCCCCAGCAGAGCCTGTCCACATGGCTCCCCAGCAGCACAGCCCAACACACCGGGCTCCCCAGCCCAGCACACGGGGCCCCAAAGCACCACAGCCCGCCTGGCGCTCCATCAGAGCCTGTTCACACCGCTCCCCAGCAGAGCATTTCCACGCTGCTCCCAAGCACCACAGCCCAGCACACCGGGCTTCCCAGCCCTGCTAACCCGGCTCCCCAGCACAGCACACGGGGGCCCCCAACACAGCTCACCGGGCTCCACTGAACCACAGCCCGCCTGGCTCTCCATCAGATCCTGTTCAACCCTCTCCCCACCAGAGCTTGTCCACACGGCGCCCCAGCGGCACAGCCCAGCACACCGGGCTCCCCAGCACAGCACACGGGGCCCCCCAGCACCACAGCCCGCCTGACTCTCTAGCAGAGCCTTTTCAAACCACTCGCCAGCAGAGCCTGTCTACACGGCTACACAGCAAAACAGCCCAGCTCACCGGACTCCTCTGCCCAGCTCATTGGGCTCCCCAGCACAGCACACGGGGCCCCCCAGCACCAATGCCCGCCTGGCTCCCTAGCAGAGCCTGTCCACACGGCTCCCCAGCAGAAGAGCCCAGCACACCGGGCTCCCCAGCCAAGCTCACCGGGCTCCCCAGCACAGCTCGCCGGGCTCCCCAGCACAGACCACGGGTCCCCCCAGCACCTCAGCCCACCTGGCTTTCCAGCAGAGCCTCTTCACAAGGCTCCCCAGCAGAGCCTGTCCACACGGCTCCCCAGCAGCACAGCCCAGAACACCAGGCTCCCCAGCCCAGCTCACCGGGCTCCCCAGCACAGCACACGGGGGCCCCCAGCACCACAGCCCGCCTGGCTCTCCATCAGAGCCTTTTCAAACCATTCCCCAGGAGAGACTGTCCATACGGCTCCCAAGCAGCACAGCCCTGCACACCGGGCTCCCCAGCACAGCACATGTGGGCCCCCAGCTCCACAGCCCGCCTGGCTCTCTATCAGAGCCTGTTCACACCGCTCCGCAGCAGAGCCTGTCTACACGGCTCCCCAGCACCACAGCCCAGCACACCGGGCTCCCCAGCACAGCACACCGGGCCCCCCAGCACCAATGCCCGCCTGGCTCCCCAGCAGAGCCTGTCCACACGGCTCCCCAGCAGCACAGCCCAGCACACCGGGATCCCCAGCACAGCACACGGGGGCCCCCAGCACCACAGCCCGCCTGGCTCTCCAGCAGAGCCTGTTCACACTGCTCCCCAGCAGAGCCTGTCTTCACGGCTCCCCAGCAGCACAGCCCAGCATGCCGGGTTCCCCAGCACAGCACACGGGGGCCCCAAGCACCACATCCCGCCTGGCTCTCCATCATGGCATTTTCACACCGCTCCCCAGCAGAGCCTGTCCACACGGGTCCCCAGCACCACAGCCCAGCACACAGGGCTCCCCAGCCAGGCTCAACGGGCTCCACAGCACAGCACACGGGGCCCCCCAGCAGAGCCTGTCTACACAGTTCGCCAGCACCACAGCCCAGCACACCGGGCTCCCAAGCCCAGCTCACCGGGCTCCCCAGCACAGACCACGGGTCCCCCCAGCACCTCAGCCCACCTGGCTTTCTAGCAGAGCCTCTTCACAAGGCTCTCCAGCAGAGCCTGTCCACACGGATCCCCAGCAGCAAAGCCCAGCACACCAGGCTCCACAGCCGATCTCACCGGGCTCCGCAGCACAGCACACGGCTCCCCAGCACCACAGCCCAGCACACCAGGCTCCACAGCCGATCTCACCGGGCTCCCCAGCACAGCACATGGGGGCCCCCAGCTCCACAGCCCGCCTGGCTCTCCATCAGAGCCTGTTCAGACCGCTCCGCAGCAGAGCCTGTCTACACGGCTCCCCAGCACCACAGCCCAGCACACCGGGCTCCCTAGCCCAGCTAACCGGGCTCCCCAGCACAGCACACGGGGGCCCCCAGCACCACAGCCCGCCTGGCTCTCCATCAGAGACTGTTCACACCGCTCCCCAGCAGAGCCTGTTCACTCCGCTCCCCAGCAGAGCATGTCTACACGGCTCCCCAGCACCATAGCCCAACACACCGGGCTCCCCAGCCCAGCTCACCGGGCTCCCCAGCACAGCACACGGGGCCCCCCAGCACCACATCCCAGCACACCGGGCTCCCCAGCCCAGCTCACCGGGCTCCTGAGCACAGCTCACGGGGGCCCCCAGCACCACAGCCCGCCTGGCTATCCATCAGGGCCTGTTCACCTGCCTCCGCAGCAGAGCCTGTCTACGCGGCTCCCCAGCACAAAAGCCCAGCACACCGGGCTTCCCAGCCCAGCTCACCGGGCTCCCCAGCACAGCACACGGGGCCCCCCAGCACCACAGCCGGCCTGGCTCTCCAGCAGAGCCTGTTCAAACCACTCCCCAGCAGAGCCTGTCCACACGGCTCCCGAGCACCACAGCCCGCCTGGCTCTCCAGCAGAGCCTGTTCACACTGCTCCCCAAGAGAGCGTGTCCACACGGCTCCCCAGCACCACAGCCCAGTACACTGGGGTCCCCAGCCCAACTCAACGGGCTCCCCCAGACAGCACACGGTCCCCCCCATCACCACAGCCAGCCTGGCTCTCCACCAGAGCCTGTTCAAACCACTCCCAAGCAGAGCGAGTCCACACGGCTCCCAAGCACCACAGCCCAGCACACTGGGCTCCCCAGCCCAGCTCACAGGGCTCCCCAGCACAGCACACGGGGCCCCCCAGCACCATAGCCTGCCTGGCTCTCCAACAAAGCCTGTTCACACCCCTCCACAGCAGAGCCTGTCTACACGGCTCCCCAGCACAACAGCCCAGCACACCGGGCTCCCCAGCCCAGCTCACCGGGCTCCCCAGCACAGCAAACGGGGACCCCCAGCACCACAGCCCGCCTGGCTCTCCATCAGAGCCTGGTCACAGCGCTCCGCAGCAGAGCCTGTCCACACGGCTGCCCAGCAGCACAGCCCAGCACACCGGGGTCCTCTGCCCAGCTCACCGGGCTCCCCAGCACCACAGCCCGCCTGGCTCTCCATCATGGCCTGTTCACACCGCTCCCCAGCAGAGCCTTTTCAAACCACTCCCCAGCAGAGCCTGTCCACACGGCTCCCCAGCACAACAGCCCAACACACCGGGCTCCGAAGCCCAGCTCAACAGCACAGCACACGGGGCCCCCCAGCACCACAGCCCGCCTGGCTCTCAATCAGAGCCTGTCTACACGGCTCCCCAGCACTACAGCCCAGCACACCGGGCTCCCCAGCCCAGCTCAACGGGCTCCCCAGCACAGCACAGGGGTGCCCCCAGCACCACAGCCCGCCTGGCTGTCCAGCAGAGCCTTTCCATACCGCTCCCCAGAAGAGCCTGTCCACACGGCTCGCCAGCAGAACAGCCCAGATAACCGGGCTCCCCAGCCCAGCTCAACGGGCTCCCCAGCACAGCACACGGGGCCCCCCAGCACCACAGCAAGCCTGGCTCTCCATCAGAGCCTGTTCAAACCTCTCCCCAGCAGAGCCTGTCCACACGGCTCCCCAGCACCACAGCCCAGCACACCAGGCTCCTCAGCCCAGCACACCGTGCTCCCAATCCCAGCTCACCGTGGCCCCCAGCACAGCACATGGGGGCCCCCAGCACCACAGCCCGCCTGGCTCTCTATCAGAGCTTGTTCACACCGCTCCGAGCAGAGCCTGTTCACACAGCTCAACAGCACAGCCTCGACACGGCTCCCCGTCACCACAGCCAAGAGCACAGGGATCCCCTTCCCAGCTCACCGGGCTCCTGAGCACAGCTCACGGGGCCCCCAGCACCACAGCCCGCCTGGCTCTCCATCAGGGCCTGTTCACACCCCTCCGCAGCAGAGCCTGTCTACACGGCTCCCCAGCAAAAAAGCTCAGCACACCGGGCTCCCCAGCCCAGCTCACCGGGCTCCCCAGCACAGCACACGGGGCCCCCCAGCAACACAGCCCGCCTGGCTCTCCACCAGAGCCGGTTCACACCGCTCCCAAGCATAGCCTGTCCACACGGCTCCCCAGCACCACAGCCCAGCACACCGGGCTCCCCAGCAAAGCTCAACGAGATCCCCAGCACAGCACACGGGGCCCCCCAGCACCACAGCCCGCCTGGCTCTCCATCAGAGCCTATTCACTCCGCTCCCCAGCAGAGCCTGTTCAAACCACTCCCCAACAGAACCTGTACACAAGGCTCCCCAGCACCACAACCCAGCACACCGGGCTCCCCAGCCCAGCTCAACGGGCTCCCCAGCACAGCACACGGGGCCCCCCAGCACTGCACACGGGACGTCCCAGCACAACAGCCCGCCTGGCTCTCCATCAGAGCCTTTTCACTCCGCTCCCCAGCAGAGCCTGTTCAAACCACTCGCCAGCAGGGCCTGTCCACACGGCTCCCCAGCAGAGGCTGTCCACACGGCTCCCCAGCACCACAGCCCAGCACACCGGGCTCCACATCCCAGCTCAACGGGCTCCGCAGCAATGCACACGGGGGCCCCCAGCACCACAGCCCGCCTGGCTATCCAGCAGAGCCTGTTCAAACCACTCCCCAGCAGAGCCTGTCCACAAGGCTCCCCAGCACCACAGCCCAACACAACGGGCTCCGAAGCCCAGCTCAACGGGCTCCCCAGCACAGCACACGGGGCCCCCCAGCACCACAGCCCGCCTGGCTCTCCAACAGAGTCTGTTCACACCACTCCCAAGCAAATCCTGTCTACAAGGCTCCCCAGCACCACAGCACAGCACACCGGGATCCCCAGCCCAGCTCACCGGGCCCCCCAGCACAGCACACGTGGGCCCCCAGCACCACAGCCCGCCTGGCTCTCCATCAGAGCCTGTTCACACCGCTCTGCAGCAGAGCCTGTCGGCACGGCTCCACAGCACCACAGCCCAGCACACCGGGCCCCCCAGCACCAATGCCCGCCTGGCTCCGCAGCAGAGCCTGTCCACACGGCTCCCCAGGAGAGCCTGTCTACACGGCTCCCCAGCATCACAGCCCAGCACACCGGGCTCCCCAGCACAGCTCACCGGGCTCCCCAGCACATCACACGGGGGCCCCCATCACCACAGCCCGCCATGCTCTCCAGCAGAGCCTGTTCAAGGCACTCCCCAGCAGAGCCTGTCCACAGGGCTCCCCAGCAGCACAGCCCAGCACACCGGGCTCCCCAGCCCAGCTCACCGGGCTCCCCAGCACAGCACACGGGGCACCCAAGCACCACAGCCCAGCAGACTGGCCTCCCAAGCCCAGCTCACCGGGCTCCGCAGCACAGCACATGGGGCCCCCCAGCACCACAGCCCAGCACACGGGGCTCCCCAGCCCAGCACACCGGGCTCCCCAGCACAAATCAACGGGCTCCCCAGCACAGCACACGGGGCCCCCCAGCACCACAGCTTGCCTGGTTCTCCATCAGAGCCTGTTCACACCGCTCCCTAGCAGAGCCTGTCCACACGGCTCCCCAGCAGCACAGCCCAGTTCACAGGCCTCCCCATCACAGAACACGATGCCCCCCAGCACCACAGCCCGCCTGGCTCTCCAGCAGAGCCTATTCACACCGCTCCCCAGCAGAGCCTTTCAACACGGCTCCCCAGCAGTATAGCCCAGCACACCGGGCGCCCCAGCCCACCTCACCGGGCTTCCCAGGACAGCACACGGGGCCCCCCAGCACCACAGCCCGCCTGGCTCTCCAGCAGAGCCTGTTCAAACCGCTCCCAGCTGACCTTGTCCACACAGCTCACCAGCACCACAGATCAGCACACCGGGCTCCCCAGCCCAGCTCACCGGGCTCCCCAGCACAGCACACGGGGCCCCCCAGATGAGCCTGTCTACACGGTTGGCCTGCACCATAGCCCAGAACACCTGGCTCCCCAGCCCAGCTCACCGGGCGCGCCAGCACAGCACACGGGGGCCCCCAGCACCACAGCCCGCCTGGCTCTCCATCAGAGCCTGTTCACACCGCTCCGCAGCAGAGTCTGTCTGCACGGTTCGCCAGCACCACAGCCCAGCACACCGGGCTCCCAAGCCCAGCTCAACGGGCTCCCGAGCACAGCACACGGGGGCCCCCAGCACCACAGCCCGCCTGGCTCTCCATCAGAGCCTTTTCACACCGCTCCGCAGCAGAGCCTGTCTACACGGCTACCCAGCACCACAGCCCAGCACACCGGACTCCCCGGCCAAGCTCACCGGGCTCCCCAGCACAGCACACGGGGGCCCCCAGAACAACAGCCCGCCTGGCTTTCCATCAGAGCCATTTCACACCGCTCCCCAGCAGAGCCTGTCCACACAACTCCCCAGCACCACAGCCCAGAACACCGGGCTCCCCAGCCCAGCTCAACGGGCTCCCCAGCACAGCACACGGGGCCCCCACAGCACAGCACACGGTCCCCCCCAGCACCACAGCCCGCCTGGCTCTCCATCAGAGCCTGTTCAAACCACTACCCAGCAGAGCCTGTCCACACGACTCCCCAGCAGCACAGCCCAGTTCACAGGCCTCCCCATCACAGAACACGGGGCCCCCCAGCACCACAGCCCGCCTGGTTCTCCAGCAGAGCCTATTCACACTGCTCCCCAGCAGACCCGGTCCACACGGCTCTCCAGGTGCACAGAACAGCACACCGGGTTCCCCAGAACAGCACACGGGGGCCCCCAGCACCACGGCCCGCCTGGCTCTCCAGCAGAGCCTGTTCAAACCACTCCCAAGCAGAGCCGGTCCACACGGCTCCCCAGAATCACAGCCCAGCACACTGGCCTCCCAAGCCCAGCTCACCGGGCTCCCCAGCACAGCACACGGGGCCCCCCAGCACCTCAGCCCACCTGGCTTTCAAGCAGAGCCTTTTCACACCGCTCCCCAGCAGAGCCTGTCCACACGGCTCCCCAGCAGCACAGCCCAGCACACCAGGCCCAACAGCTGATCTCACCGGGCTCCGCAGCACAGAACACGGGACCCCCCAGCACCACAGCCCAGCACACCGGGCTCCCCAGCCAAGCTCACCGGACTCCCCAGCACAGCACACGGGCGCCCCCAGCACCACAGCCCGCCTGGCTCTCCAGCAGAGCCTGTTCAACCCTCTCCCCAGCAGAGCCTGTCCACACGGCTCCCCAGCAGCACAGCCCAGCGAACAAACCTCCACAGCCCAGTACACGGGGGCCCCCAGCACAGCACACGGGGGCCTCCAGCAAACCACATGGGGCCCCCCTGCACCACAGCCCGCTAGGCTCTGCAGCAGAGACTGTCCACACGGCTCCCCAGCAGCACAGCCCAGCACACCGGGCTCCCAAGCACAGCACACGGGGCCCCCAGCACAGCACACGGGGGCCCCCAGCACAGCACATGGGTGCCCCCAGCACAGCACACGGGGGCCCCCAGCACCACAGCCCACGTTGCTCTCCAGTAGAGACTGTTCAAACCACTCCCCAGCACAGCCTGTCCACAAGCCTCCCCAGCAGCACAGCCCAGAACACCGGGCTCCCCAGCCCAGCTCACCGGACTCCCCAGCACAGCACATGGGGGCCCCCAACACCACAGCCCGCATGGCTTTCCATCAGAGCCTGTTCACACCGCTCCTCAGCAGAGCCTTTCCACACGGCTCCCCAGCAGCACACCCTAGGACACCGGGCTCCCCAGCCAAGCTCACCGGGCTCCCCAGCAGAGCACAAAGGAGGCCCAAATCACCACAGCCCACCTGGCTCTCAAACAGAGCCTGTTCAAACCGCTCCCCAGCACAGCCTGTCTACACGGCTCCACAGCACCACTGCCCAGCACACCGGGCTCCCCAGCCAGGCTCAACGGGCTCCCCAGCATGGAACACGGGGACCCCCAGCACCACAGCCAGCCTGGCTCTGCAGCAGAGCCTGTTCAAACCACTCCCCAGCAGAACCTGTCCACACGGCTCCCCACCAGCACAGCCCAGTACACCGGGCTCCCCAAGCCAAGCTCACCGGGCTCCCCGGCACAGCACACGGGGCTCCCCAGCAAAGCCTGTCTACACGGTTGGCCAGCACCACAGTCCAGTACAACGGGCTCCCCAGCCCAGCTCACTAGGCCCCCCAACACAGCACACGGGGGCCCCCAAGAACCACAGCCCGAATGGCTCTCCATCAGACCCTGTTCACACGGCTCCCCAGCAGAGCCTGTCCACACAGCTCCCCAGGACCACAGCCCAGCACACCGGGCTCCCCGGCCAAGATCAACGGGCTGCTGAGCACAGCTTTTGGGGGCCCCCAGCACCACAGCCCGCCAGGCTCTCCATCAGGGCCTGTTCACACCAATCCGCATGAGAGCCTTTCTACACGGCTCCCCAGCAGCACAGCCCAGCACACCGGGCTCCGCAGCCCAGCTCACCGGGCTCCCAAGCCCAGCTCACCGTGGTCACCAGCAAAGCAAACGGGGGCCCCCAGCACCACAGCGCGCCTTGCTCTCCAGCAGAGCCTGTGCAAACCGCTCCCCAGCAGAGCCTGTCCACACGGCTCCTCAGCAGCACAGCCCAGCACACCAGGCTCAACAGCCGATCTCACCGGGCTCCCCAGCACAGCACACGGGGGCCCCCAGCACAGCCCACAGGGGCCCCCAGCACCACAGCCCGCGTTGCTCTCCAGCAGAGCCTGTTCAAACCACTCCCCAGCAAAACCTTTCCACACGCCTCCCCAGCAGCACAGCCTAGCACAGCGGGCTCCCAGGCCAAGCTCACCGGGCTCCCCAGCACAGCACACGGGGGCCACCAACACCACATCCCACCTGGCTCTCCATCATGGCCTGTTCACACCGCTCCCCAGCAGAGCCTGTGCCACACGGCTCCCCAGCACAACAGCCCAGATCACCGGGCTCCCCAGCCCAGCTCAACGGGCTCCCCAGCACAGCACACGGGGCCCGCCACAACCACAGCCCGCCTGGCTCTGCAGCAGATCCTGTTCAAACCACTCCCCAGCAGAGCCTGTCCACACGGCTCCCCAGCAACACAGCCCAGCAATCCGGACTCCCCGGCCAAGCTCACCGGGCTCCCCAGCACAGAACACGGGGCCCCCCAGCAGAGCCTGTCTACAAGGTTGGCCTGCACCACAGC
>JAMOIN010001503.1:0-19205 GCA_024666655.1 Dascyllus trimaculatus
GTCAATTCCTTCATACAACGTGACTGGAAAAAGCTTTTGCCTTCATATCTATCATATTTGAACAGCATCTGACAGTGAAACATGTTTGTAAACATTGATTTTGGAAAACTGCAGTCTAGCTGTTTCTCATGCTCTAAAACAGCTTTTCGCGGGCTGAAAATGCCACTTTTTCCACTCACTGTATGGAGTCAATTCCTTGATACAACGAGACTGGAAACAGCTTTTGCCTTCATATTTATCATATTTGAACAGCATCTGACACTGAAACATGTTTGTAAACATTGATTTTCAAAAAGTGCACTGTTGCTATTTCTAATGCTCTAAAACAGCTTTTCGCGGGCTGAAAATGCCACTTTTGCCACTCACTGTGTTGAGTCAATTCCGTGATACAACGTGACTGGAAACAGCTTTTGCCTTCATATTTATCATATTTGAACAGCATCTGACAGTGAAACATGTCTGTAAAAATTGATTTTAAAAAACTGCAGACTAGCTGTATCTAATGCTCTAAAACAGCTTTTCGCGGACTGAAAATGCCACTTTTGCCACTCACTGTATTGAGTCAATTCCTTGACACGATTTGACTGGAAACAGCTTTTGCCTTCATATTTATCATATTTGAACAGCATCTGACAGTGAAACATGTTTGTAATCATTGATTTTCAAACAGTGCACTGTTGTTATTTCTAATGTTCTAAACCAGCTTTTCGCGGGCTGAAAATGCCACTTTTGCCACTCACTGTATGGAGTCAATTCCTTGATACAACGTGACTGGAAACAGCTTTTGCCTTCATATTTATCATATTTGAACAGCATCTGACAGTGAAACATGTTTGTAAACATTGATTTTGAAAAACTGCAGTCTACCTGTTTCTCATGCTCTAAAACAGCTTTGCGCGGGCTGAAAATGCCACTTTTGCCACTCACTGTATGGAGTCAATTCCTTCATACAACGTGACTGGAAACAGCTATTGCCTTCATATTTATAATATTTGAACAGTATCTGACAGTGAAACATTTTTTAAATATTGATTTTCAAAAACTGCAGTCTACCTGTTTCTAATGCTCGAAAACAGCTTTTCGCGGGCTGAAAATGCCACTTTTGCCACTTACTGTATGGAGTCAATTCCTTGATACAACGTGACTGGAAACAGCTTTTGCCTTCATATTTATCATATTTGAACAGCATCTGACAGTGAAACATGTTTGTAAACATTGATTTTCAAAAAGTGCACTGTTGCTATTTCTAATTTTCTAAAACAGCTTTTCGCAGGCTGAAAATGCCACTTTTGCCACTCACTGTATTGAGTCAATTCCTTGATACAACGTGACTGGAAACAGCTTTTGCCTTCATATTTATCATATTTGAACAGCATCTGACAGTGAAACATGTTTGTAAACATTGATTTTGAAAAACTGCACTGTCTGCTTTTTCTCATGCTCTAAAACAGCTTTTCGCGTCTGAAAATGCCACTTTTGCCACTCACTGTATGGAGTCAATTCCTTGATACAACGTGACTGGAAACAGCTTTTGCCTTCATATTTATCATATTTGAACAGCATCTGACAGTGAAACATGTTTGTAAACATTGATTTTGAAAAACTGCAGTCTAGCTGTTTCTCATGCTCTAAAACAGCTTTTCGCGGGCTGAAAATGCCACTTTTGCCACTTACTGTATGGAGTCAATTACTTGATACAACGTGACTGGAAACAGGTATTGCCTTCATATTTATCATATTTGAACAGCATCTGACAGTGAAACATGTTTGTAAACATTGATTTTCAAATTGTGCACTGTTGCTATGTCTAATGCTCTAAAACAGCTTTTCGCAGGCTGAAAATGCCACTTTTGCCACTCACTGTATGGAGTCAATTCCTTGATACAACATGACTGGAAACAGCTTTTGCCTTCATATTTATCATATTTGAACAGCATCTGACAGTGAAACATGTTTGTAAACATTGTTTTGAAAAACTGCAGTCTACCTGTTTCTCATGCTCTAAAACAGCCTTTCGCGGGCTGAAAATGCCACTTTTGCCACTCACTGTATGGAGTCAATTCCTTGATACAACGTGACTAGAAACAGCTTTTGCCTTCATATTTATCATATTTGAACAGCATCTGACAGTGAAACATGTTTGTAAACATTGATTTTGAAAAAGTGCACTGTTGCTATTTCTAATGCTCTAAAACAGCTTTTCGCCGGCTGAAAATGCCACTTTTGCCACTCACTGTATGGAGTCAATTCCTTGATACAACGTGACTGGAAACAGCTTTTCCCTTCATATTTATCATATTTGAACAGCATCTGACAGTGAAACATGTTTGTAAACATTGATTTTGAAAAAGTGCACTGTTGCTATTTCTAATGCTCTAAAACAGCTTTTCGCGGGCTGAAAATGCCACTTTTGCCACTTGCTGGATGGAGTCAATTCCTTGATACAACGTGACTGGAAACAGCTTTTGCCTTCATATTTAGCATATTTGAACAGCATCTGACAGTGAAACATGTTTGTATACATTGATTTTAAAAAAGTGCAGTCTACCTGTCTCTCATGTCCTAAAACAGCTTTTCGCGGGCTGAAAATGCCACTTTTGCCACTCATTGTATGGAGTCCATTACTTGACACAACGTGACTGGAAACAGCTTTTGCCTTCGTATTTATCATATTTGAAAAGCTTCTGACAGTGAAACATGTTTGTAAACATTGATTTTCAAATTGTGCACTGTTGCTATGTCTAATGCTCTAAAACAGCTTTTCGCGGGCTGAAAATGCCACTTTTGCCACTCGCTGTATGGAGTCAATTCCTTGATACAACGTGAATGGAAGCAGCTTTTGCCTTCATATTTATCATATTTGAACAGCATCTGACAGTGAAACATGTTTGTAAACATTGATTTTCAAATTGTGCAATGTTGCTATGTCTAATGCTCTAAAACAGCTTTTCGCGGGCTGAAAATGCCACTTTCGCCACTCACTGTATGGAGTCAATTCCTTGATACAACGTGACTGGAAACAACTTTTGCCTTCATATTTATCATATTTGAACAGCATCTGACAGTGAAACATGTTTGTAAACATTGATTTTCAAAAAGTTCACTGTTGCTATTTCTAATGCTCTAAAACAGCTTTTCGCGGGCTGAAAATGCCACTTTTGCCACTTACTGCATGGTGTCAATTCCTTGATACAACATGACTGGAAAAAGCTATTGCCTTCATATTTATCATATTTGAACAGCATCTGACAGTGAAACATGTTTGTAAACATTGTTTTGAAAAACTGCAGTCTAGCTGTCTCTCATGCTCTAAAACAGCTTTTCGCGGGCTGAAAGTGCCACTTTTGCCACTCACCGTATGGACTCCATTACTGACACAACGTGACTGGAAACAGCTTTTGCCTTCATATTTATCATATTTGAAAAGCATCTGACAGTGAAACATGTTTATAAACACTGATTTTCAAAAAATCCACTGTTGTTATTTCTAATGCTCTAAAACAGCTTTTCGCAGGCTGAAAATGCCACTTTTGCCACTCACTGTATGGAGTCAATTCCTTGACACAACGTGACTGGAAACAGCTTTTGCCTTCATATTTATCATATTTGAACAGCATCTGACAGTGAAACATGTTTGTAAACATTGATTTTCAAATTGTGGACCGTTGCTATGTCTAATGCTCTAAATCAGCTTTTCGCGGGCTGATCATGCCACTTTTGCCACTTACTGTATGGATTCAATTCCTTGATACACCGTGACTGGAAACAGCTATAGCCTTCATATTTATCATATTTGAACAGCATCTGACAGTGAAACATGTTTGTAAACATCGATTTTCAAAAACTACAGTCTACCCATTTCTATTGCTCGAAAATAGCTATTCGCGGGCTGAAAATGCAACTTT
Organism: Dascyllus trimaculatus; assembly: GCA_024666655.1. NCBI lineage: Eukaryota > Metazoa > Chordata > Actinopteri > Pomacentridae > Dascyllus > Dascyllus trimaculatus. The sequence continues at coordinate 3,906 of JAMOIN010001503.1, forward strand.
TGCCACTTACTGTATGGAGTCAATTCCTTGATACAACGTGACTGGAAACAGCTTTTGCCTTCATATGTATCATATTTGAACAGCATCTGACAGTGAAACATGTTTGTAAACATTGATTTTGAAAAACTGCAGTCTACCTGTTTCTAATGCTCTAAAACAGCTTTTCGCGGTCTGAAAATGCCACTTTTGCCACTCACTGTATGGAGTCAATTCCTTGATACAACGTGACTGGAAACAGCTTTTGCCTTCATATTCATCATATTTGAACAGCATCTGACAGTGAAACATGTTTGTAAACATTGATTTTTAAAAACTGCAGTCTACCTGTTTCTAATGCTCTAAAACAGCTTTTCGCGGGCTGAAAATGCCACTTTTGCCACTTACTGTATGGAGTCAATTCCTTGATACAACGTGACTGGAAACAGGTATTGCCTTCATATTTATCATATTTGAACAGCATCTGACAGTGAAACATGTTTGTAAACATTGATTTTCAAATTGTGCACTGTTGCTTTGTCTAATGCTCTAAAACAGCTTTTCGCTGGCTGAAAATGTCACTTTTGCCACTCACTGTATGGAGTCAATTCCTTGACACAACATGACTGGAAACAGCTTTTGCCTTCATATTTATCATATTTGAACAGCATCTGACAGTGAAACATGTTTGTAAACATTGATTTTCAAATTGTGCACTGTTGCTTTGTCTAATGCTCTAAAACAGCTTTTCGCGGGCTGAAAATGTCACTTTTGCCACTCACTGTATGGAGTCAATTCCTTGACACAACATGACTGGAAACAGCTTTTGCCTTCATATTTATCATATTTGAACAGCATCTGACAGTGAAACATGTTTGTAAACATTGATTTTTAAAAACTGCAGTCTTCCTGTTTCTAATGCTCTAAAACAGCTTTTCGCGGGCTGAAAGTGCCACTTTTGCCACATACTGTATGAAGTCAGTTCCTTGATACAACGTGACTGGAAACAGGTATTGCTTTCATATTTATCATATTTGAACAGCATCTGACAGTGAAACATGTTTGTAAACATTGATTTTCAAATTGTGCACTGTTGCTATGTCTAATGCTCTAAAACAGCTTTTCGCGGGCTGAAAATGCCACTTTTGCCACTCACTGTATGGAGTCAATTCCTTGACACAACATGACTGGAAGCAGCTTTTGCCTTCATATTTATCATATTTGAACAGCATCTGACAGTGAAACATGTTTGTAAACATTGATTTTTAAAAACTGCAGTCTACCTGTTTCTAATGCTCTAAAACAGCTTTTCGCGGGCTGAAAATGCCACTTTTGCCACTTACTGTATGGAGTCAATTCCTTGATACAACGTGACTGGAAACAGGTATTGCCTTCATATTTATCATATTTGAACAGCATCTGACAGTGAAAAATGTTTGTAAACATTGATTTTCAAATTGTGCACTTTTGCTATGTCTAATGCTCTAAAACAGCTTTTCGCGGGCTGAAAATGCCACTTTTGCCACTCACTGTATGGAGTCAATTCCTTGATACAACATGACTGGAAACAGCTTTTGCCTTCATATTTATCATATTTGAACAGCATCTGACAGTGAAACATGTTTGTAAACATTGTTTTGAAAAACTGCAGTCTACATGTTTCTCATGCTCTAAAACAGCTTTTCGCGGGCTGAAAATGCAACTTTTGCCACTCACTGTATGGAGTCAATTCCTTGATACAACGTGACTGGAAAAAGCTTTTGCCTTCATATTTATCATATTTGAACAGCATCTGACAGTGAAACATGTTTGTAAACATTGATTTTTAAAAACTGCAGTATACCTGTTTCTAATGCTCTAAAACAGCTTTTCGCGGGCTGAAAATGCCACTTTTGCCACTCACTGTATGGAGTCAATTCCTTGATACAACGTGATTTGAAACAGCTTTTGCCTTCATATTTATCATATTTGAACAGCATCTGACACTGAAACATGTTTGTAAACATTGATTTTCAAAAAGTGCACTGTTGCTATTTGTAGTGCTCTAAAACAGCTTTTCGCGGGCTGAAAATGCCACTTTTTCCACTTTACTGTATGGAGTCAATTCCTTTATACAAAGTGACTGGAAACAGCTTTTGCCTTCATCTTTATCATATTTAAACAGCATCTGACAGTGAAACATGTTTGTAAACATTGATTTTAAAATTGTGCACTGTTGCTATGTCTAATGCTCTAAAACAGCTTTTCGCGGGCTGAAAATGCCACTTTTGCCACTTACTGTATGGAGTCAATTCCTTGATACAACGTGACTGGAAACAGGTATTGCCTTCATATTTATCATATTTGAACAGCATCTGACAGTGAAACATGTTTGTAAACATTGATTTTCAAATTGTGCACTGTTGCTATGTCTAATGCTCTAAAACAGCTTTTCGCGGGCTGAAAATGCCACTTTTGCCACTGACTGTATGGAGTCAATTCCTTGACACAACATGACTGGAAACAGCTTTTGCCTTCATATTTATCATATTTGAACAGCATCTGACAGTGAAACATGTTTGTAAACATTGATTTTCAAAAGTGCACTGTTGTTATTTCTAATGTTCTAAAACAGCTTTTCGCGGGCTGAAAATGCCACTTTTGCCACTCACTGTATGGAGTCAATTCCTTGATACAACGTGACTGGAAACAGGTATTGCCTTCATATTTATCATATTTGAACAGCATCTGACAGTGAAACATGTTTGTAAACATTGATTGTTAAAAACTGCAGTGTACCTGTTCCTCGTGTTCTAAAACAGCTTTTCGCAGGCTGAAAATGCCACTTTTGATACTTACTGTATGGAGTCAATTCCTTGATACATCGTGACTGGAAACAGCTTTTGCCTTCATATTTATCATATTTGAACAGCATCTGACAGTGAAACATGTTTGTAAACATTGATTTTTAAAAAGTGCACTGTTGCTATTTTTTTAATGCTCTAAAACAGCTTTTCGCGGGCTGAAAATGCCACTTTTGCCACTCACTGTATGGAGTCAATTCCTTAATACAACGTGACTGGAAACAGCTTTTGCCTTCATATTTATCATATTTGAACAGCATCTGACAGTGAAACATGTTTGTAAACATTGATTTTCAAAAAGTGCACTGTTGCTATGTCTAATGCTCTAAAACAGCTTTTCACCGGCAGAAATGCCACTTTTACCATTTACTGTATTGAGTCAATTCCTTTATACAAAGTGACTGGAAAAAGCTTTTGCCTTCATATTTATCATATTTAAACGGCATCTGACAGTGAAACATGTTTGTAAACATTGATTTTCAAATTGTAAACTGCTACTATGTCTAATGCTCTAAAACAGCTTTTCGCGGGCTGAAAATGCCAGTTTTGCCACCACTGTATGGAGTCAATTCCTTGAAACAATGTGACTGGAAACAGCTTTTGCCTTCACATTTATCATATTTGAACAGCATCTGACAGTGAAACATGTTTGTAAACATTGATTTTCAAATTGTGCACTGTTGCTATGTCTAATGCTCTAAAACAGCTTTTCGCGGGCTGAAAATGCCACTTTTGCCACTCACTGTATGGAGTCAATTCCTTGACACGATTTGACTGGAAACAGCTTTTGCCTTCATATTTATCATATTTGAACAGCATCTGACACTGAAACATGTTTGTAAACATTGATTTTCAAAAAGTGCACTGTTGCTATTTGTAGTGCTCTAAAACAGCTTTTCGCGGGCTGAAAATGCCACTTTTGCCACTTTACTGTATGGAGTCAATTCCTTTATACAAAGTGACTGGAAACAGCTTTTGCCTTCATATTTATCATATTTACACAGCATCTGACAGTGAAACATGTTTGTAAACATTGATTTTTAAAAAGTGCAGTCTACCTGTTTCTAATGCTCTAAAACAGTTTTTCGCGGGCTGAAAATGCCACTTTTGCCACTTACTGTGTGGTGTCAATTCCTTGATACAACGTGACTGGAAACAGCTTTTGCCTTCATATTTATCATATTTGAACAGCATCTGACAGTGAAACATGTTTGTAAACATTGATTTGAAAAACTGCAGTTTACCTGTTTCTCATGCTCTAAAACAGCTTTTCGCGGGCTGAAAATGCCACTTTTGCCACTCACTGTATGGAGTCAATTCCTTGATACAACGTGACTGGAAACAGCTTTTGCCTTCATATTTATCAAATTTGAACAGCATCTGACAGTGAAACATGTTTGTAAACATTGACTTTGAAAAAGTGCACTGTTGCTATTTCTAATGCTCTAAAACAGCTTTTCGCGGGCTGAAAATGCCACTTTTGCCACTCACTGTATGGAGTCAATTCCTTGATACAACGTGACTGGAAACAGCTTTTGCCTTCATATTTATCATATTTGAACAGCATCTGACAGTGAAACATGTTTGTAAACATTGATTTTGAAAAAGTGCACTGTTGCTATTTCTAATGCTCTAAAACAGCTTTTCGCGCGCTGAAAATGCAACTTTTGCCACTTGCTGGATGGTGTCAATTCCTTGATACAACGTGACTGGAAACAGCTTTTGCCTTCATATTTATCATATTTGAACAGCATCTGACAGTGAAACATGTTTGTAAACATTGATTTTAAAAAAGTGCAGTCTACCTGTCTCTCATGTCCTAAAACAGCTATTCGCGGGCTGAAAATGCCACTTTTGCCACTCATTGTATGGAGTCCATTACTTGACACAACGTGACTGGAAACAGCTTTTGCCTTCGTATTTATCATATTTGAATAGCATCTGACAATGAACCATGTTTGTAAACATTGATTTTGAAAAACTGCAGTCTACCTGTTTCTAATGCTCTAAAACAGCTTTTCGCGGGCTGAAAATGCCACTTTTGCCACTCACTGTATTGAGTCAATTCCTTGATACAACGTGACTGGAAACAGCTTTTGCCTTCATATTTATCATATTTGAAAAGCATCTGACAGTGAAACATGTTTGTAAACATTGATTTTCAAAAAGTGCACTGTTGCGATTTCTAATGCTCTAAAACAGCTTTTCGCGGGCTTAAAATGCCACTTTTGCCACTCACTGTATTGAGTCAATTCCTTGATACAACGTGACTGGAAACAGCGTTTGCCTTCATATTTATCATATTTGAAAAGCATCCCGACAGTGAAACATGTTTGTAAACATTGATTTTCAAAAAGTGCACTGTTGCGATTTCTAATGCTCTAAAACAGCTTTTCGCGGGCTGAAAATGCCACTTTTGCCACTCACTGTATTGAGTCAATTCCTTGATACAACGTGACTGGAAACAGCGTTTGCCTTCATATTTATCATATTTGAAAAGCATCTGACAGTGAAACATGTTTGTAAACATTGATTTTCAAATTGTAAACTGTTGCTATGTCTAATGCTTTAAAACAGCTTTTCGCGGGCTGAAAATGCCACATTTGCCACTCACTGTATTGAGTCAATTCCTTGACACGATTTGACTGGAAACAGCTTTTGCCTTCATATTTATCATATTTGAACAGCATCTGACACTGAAACATGTTTGTAAACATTGATTTTCAAAAAGTGCACTGTTGCTATTTGTAGTGCTCTAAAACAGCTTTTCGCGGGCTGAAAATGCCACTTTTTCCACTTTACTGTATGGAGTCAATTCCTTTATACAAAGTGACTGGAAACAGCTTTTGCCTTCATCTTTATCATATTTAAACAGCATCTGACAGTGAAACATGTTTGTAAACATTGATTTTAAAATTGTGCACTTTTGCTATGTCTAATGCTCTAAAACAGCTTTTCGCGGGCTGAAAATGCCACTTTTGCCACTGACTGTATGGAGTCAATTCCTTGACACAACATGACTGGAAACAGCTTTTGCCTTCATATTTATCATATTTGAACAGCATCTGACAGTGAAACATGTTTGTAAACATTGATTTTTAAAAACTGCAGTCTACCTGTTTCTAATGCTCTAAAACAGCTTTTCGCGGGCTGAAAATGCCACTTTTGCCACTTACTGTATGGAGTCAATTCCTTGATACAACGTGACTGGAAACAGGTATTGCCTTCATATTTATCATATTTGAACAGCATCTGACAGTGAAACATGTTTGTAAACATTGATTTTCAAAAAGTGCACTGTTGCTATTTCTAATTTTCTAAAACAGCTTGTCGCAGGCTGAAAATGCCACTTTTGCCACTCACTGTATTGAGTCAATTCCTTGATACAACGTGACTGGAAACAGCTTTTGCCTTCATATTTATCATATTTGAACAGCATCTGACAGTGAAACATGTTTGTAAACATTGATTTTAAAAAAGTGCACTGTTGCTATTTTTTAATGCTCTAAAACAGCTTTTCGCGGGCTGAAAATGCCACTTTTGCCACTCACTGTATGGAGTCAATTCCTTTATACAACGTGACTGGAAACAGCTTTTGCCTTCATATTCATCATATTTGAACAGCATCTGACAGTGAAACATGTTTGTAAACATTGATTTTCAAAAAGTGCACTGTTGCTATGTCTAATGCTCTAAAACAGCTTTTCACCGGCTGAAATGCCACTTTTACCATTTACTGTTTGGAGTCAATTCCTTTATACAAAGTGACTGGAAAAAGCTTTTGCCTTCATATTTATCATATTTAAACGGCATCTGACAGTGAAACATGTTTGTAAACATTGATTTTCAAATTGTAAACTGCTACTATGTCTAATGCTCTAAAACAGCTTTTCGCGGGCTGAAAATGCCACTTTTGCCACTCACTGTATTTAGTCAATTCCTTGATACAACGTGACTGGAAACAGCTTTTGCCTTAAGATTTTTCATATTTGAAAAGCATCTGACAGTGAAACATGTTTGTAAACATTGATTTTCAAAAAGTGCACTGTTGCTATTTCTAATGCTCTAAAACAGCTTTTCGCGGGCTGAAAATGCCACTTTTGCCACTCACTGTATTGAGTCAATTCCTTGATACAACGTGACTGGAAACAGCTTTTGCCTTCATATTTATCATATTTGAACAGCATCTGACAGTGAAACATGTTTGTAAACATTGATTTTAAAAAAGTTCACTGTTGCTATTTCTAGTGCTCTAAAACAGCTTTTCGCGGGCTGAAAATGCCACTTTTGCCACTTTCCTGTATGGAGTCAATTCCTTTATACAAAGTGACTGGAAACAGCGTTTGCCTTCATATTTATCATATTTAAACAGCATCTGACAGTGAAACATGTTTGTAAACATTGATTTTCAAATTGTAGACTGTTGCTATGTCTAATGCTTTAAAACAGCTTTTCGCGGGCTGAAAATGCCACATTTGCCACTCACTGTATTGAGTCAATTCCTTGACACGATTTGACTGGAAACAGCGTTTGCCTTCATATTTATATTTGAACAGCATCTGACAGTGAAACATGTTTGTAAACATTGATTTTCAAATTGTGCAATGTTGCTATGTCTAATGCTCTAAAACATCTTTTCGCGGGCTGAAAATGCCACTTTTGCCACTTTACTGTATGGAGTCAATTCCTTCATACAACGTGACTGGAAACAGCTTTTGCCTTCATATTTATCATATTTGAACAGCATCTGACAGTGAAACATGTTTGTAAACATTGATTTTGAAAAACTGCAGTCAACCTGTTTCTCATGCTCTAAAACAGCTTTTCGCGGGCTGAAAATGCCACTTTTGCTACTCACTGTATGGAGTCAATTCCTTCATACAACGTGACTGGAAAAAGCTTTTGCCTTCATATCTATCATATTTGAACAGCATCTGACAGTGAAACATGTTTGTAAACATTGATTTTGAAAAACTGCAGTCTAGCTGTTTCTCATGCTCTAAAACAGCTTTTCGCGGGCTGAAAATGACACTTTTGCCACTCGCTGTATGGAGTCAATTCCTTGATACGTGAATGGAAACAGCTTTTGCCTTCATATTTATCATATTTGAACAGCATCTGACAGTGAAACATTTTTGTAAACATTCATTTTCAAATTGTGCACTGTTGCTATGTCAACTACTCTAAAACAGCTTTTCGCAGGCTGAAAATGCCACTTTTGCCACTCACTGTATGGAGTCAATTCCTTGACACAACATGACTGGAAACAGCTTTTGCCTTCATATTTATCATATTTGAACAGCATCTGACAGTGAAACATGTTTGTAAACATTGATTTTGAAAAACTGCAGTCTACCTGTTTCTCATGCTCTAAAACAGCTTTTCGCGGGCTGAAAATGCCACTTTTGCCACTCACTGTATGGAGTCAATTCCTTGATACAACGTGACTGGAAACAGCTATTGCCTTCATATTTATCATATTGAACAGCATCATACAATGAAACATGTTTGTAAACATTGATTTTGAAAAACTGCAGTCTACCTGTTTCTCATGCTCTAAAACAGCTTTTCGCAGGCTGAAAATGCCACTTCTGCCACTCACTGTATGGAGTCAATTCCTTGATACAACGTGACTGGAAACAGCTTTTGCCTTCATATTTATCATATTTGAACAGAATCTGACAGTGAAACATGTTTGTAAACATTGATTTTCAAAAAGTGCACTATTGGTATTTCTAATGCTCTAAAACAGCTTTTCGCGGGTTGAAAATGCCACTTTTGCCACTTACTGTATGGAGTCAATTCCTTGACACAACGTGACTGGAAACAGCTTTTGCCTTCATATTTATCATATTTGAACAGCATCTGACAGTGAAACATGTTTGTAAACATAGATTTTGAAAAACTGCAGTCTACCTGTTTCTAATGCTCTAAAACAGCTTTTCGCGGGCTGAAAATGCCACTTTTGCCACTTACTGTATGGAGTCAATTCCTTGATACAACGTGACTGGAAACAGCTTTTGCCTTCATATTTATCGTATTTGAACAGCATCTGACGGTGAAACATGTTTGTAAACATTGATTTTGAAAAACTGCAGTCTACCTGTTTCTAATGCTCTAAAACAGCTTTTCGCGGGCTGAAAATGCCACTTTTGCCACTCACTGTATGGAGTCAATTCCTTGACACAACGTGACTGGAAACAGCTTTTGCCTTCATATTTATCATATTTGAACAGCATCTGACAGTGAAACATGTTTGTAAACATTGATTTTGAAAAGCTGCAGTCTAGCTGTTTGTAAAGCTCTAAAACAGCTTTTCGCGGGCTGAAAATGCCACTTTTGCCACTCACTGTATGGAGTCAATTCCTTGATACAACGTGACTGGAAACAGCTTTAGCCTTCATATTTATCATATTTGAACAGCATCTGACAGTGAAACATGTTTGTAAACATTGATTTTGAAAAACTGCAGTCTACCTGTTTCTAATGCTCTAAAACAGCTTTTCGCGGGCTGAAAATGCCACTTTTTCCACTTACTGTATGGAGTCAATTCCTTGATACAACGTGACTGGAAACAGCTATTGCCTTCATATTTATCATATTGAACAGCATCATACAATGAAACATGTTTGTAAACATTGATTTTGAAAAACTGCAGTCTACCTGTTTCTCATGCTCTAAAACAGCTTTTCGCAGGCTGAAAATGCCACTTCTGCCACTCACTGTATGGAGTCAATTCCTTGATACAACGTGACTGGAAACAGCTTTTGCCTTCATATTTATCATATTTGAACAGAATCTGACAGTGAAACATGTTTGTTAACATTGATTTTCAAAAAGTGCACTATTGGTATTTCTAATGCTCTAAAACAGCTTTTCGCGGGTTGAAAATGCCACTTTTGCCACTTACTGTATGGAGTCAATTCCTTGACACAACGTGACTGGAAACAGCTTTTGCCTTCATATTGATCATATTTGAACAGCATCTGACAGTGAAACATGTTTGTAAACATAGATTTTGAAAAACTGCAGTCTACCTGTTTCTAATGCTGTAAAACAGCTTTTCGCGGGCTGAAAATGCCACTTTTGCCACTCACTGTATGGAGTCAATTCCTTGACACAATTTGACTGGAAAAAGCTTTTGCCTTCATATCTATCATATTTGAACAGCATCTGACAGTGAAACATGTTTGTAAACATTGATTTTGAAAAACTGCAGTCTAGCTGTTTCTCATGCTCTAAAACAGCTTTTCGCGGGCTGAAAATGCCACTTTTGCCACTCACTGTATGGAGTCAATTCCTTGACACAATTTGACTGGAAACAGCTTTTGCCTTCATATTTATCATATTTGAACAGCATCTGACACTGAAAGATGTTTGTAAACACTGATTTTCAAAAAGTGCACTGTTGCTATTTCTAGTGCTCTAAAACAGCTTTTCGCGGGCTGAAAATGCCACTTTTGCCACTTTACTGTATGGAGTCAATTCCTTTATACGAAGTGACTGGAAACAGCTTTTGCCTTCATATTTATCATATTTAAACAGCATCTGACAGTGAAACATGTTTGTAAACATTGATTTTCAAATTGTGCAATGTTGCTATGTCTAATGCTCTAAAACAGCTTTTCGCGGGCTGAAAATGCCACTTTTGCCACTCACTGTATGGAGTCAATTCCTTCATACAACATGACTGGAAAAAGCTTTTGCCTTCATATCTATCATATTTGAACAGCATCTGACAGTGAAACATGTTTGTAAACATTGATTTTGAAAAACTGCAGTCTAGCTTTTATAAAGCTCTAAAACAGCTTTTCGCGGGCTAAAAATGCCACTTTTGCCACTTACTGTATGGAGTCAATTCCTTGATACAACGTGACTGGAAACAGCTTTTGCCTTCATATTTATCATATTTAAACAGCATCTGACAGTGAAACATGTTTGTAAACATTGATTTTCAAATTTGTTACGACCAGGCCTAGGGTAACCTGACCGTAGCATGTGTGGCTCTCTCCCACCCTCAAGAAAGGACAGCCGGACTGATCAAAATCAATTCAAACAAAAAGGGTTTATTGAACAAATTGAGCAGAGCCCTAAAACAACAAACAAAACTCCCTGTTAGTCTAAAACTTCTCCTCCAAAGAAAAACCACAACCAAACAAAAAAACAGATTTCTAACCTAAACTTCTGAACTAAGAAAACAGGAGAAAACTTGCAAAATAAAAGGGATGCTCACTCTCTGGAATGGCAGTGCAGAATATGTACAAAGTGAAAACATTACCATGAATACTACATCCTAAACTAATACAAAACGCCCGCGGGAAACTCAGTTCAGCTTTCACTCACAGCAATACAGCAACCTCAACCACACACACCCAGCCGGCTGACTCTTTGTTGAGAGGAGGAGAGAGAACGAGTGGTTGCTTCCACCGGCTTTAAAAGGCTGGGACCTCCACTTAACCAATCCGGCAGCTCCCCATCTGGCGAATCAGGTCCTTCCACCCGCTCCAGCTCCTCTCCTGCTGCACACACCTGAGGAGAGGAGAGAGACCAGCCTCGAGCTGCTAACTAAATGACCCACAGGGTCATAACATCCCCCCACCCAAAAAAAAAAACCAAGCTTCACAGAAGATTGGTTTAAGACCTTGAAAGTGCATCAGCCATTATGTTCTGTGAACCTCTTTTATACCTTATTTCAATGTTAAAGTCCTGAAGCAGCAGGGACCAACGCATCAGACGCTGGTTGCTGTTCTGCATCTGTGACAGAAATGTGAGAGGGTTGTGGTCAGTGTACACGATGGTTGGTGCAGGACTGGTTCCGACATACACTTCAAAGTGTTGTAAGGCAAGCAGCAGGGCTAAAGCCTCTTTTTCAATGGTGCTGTAATGCAGTTGGTGCCTTTTGAATTTTCGAGAAAAATAGCAGGTTGGATGGTCGATGCCATGTTCATCCTCCTGTAGCAGCACTGCGCCTGCGCCAAGAGCGCTGGCATCCACATCCAGCTTAAACGGACGCTCAAAGTTTGGGGCAGCAAGTACAGGGGCGCTGCAGAGGAGAGCTTTGGCAGCCGCAAAAGCAGCCTGACAGCCCTCTGACCAGTGGAAACAGGATTTTGGGCTCACTAGAGCTGTCAAAGGAGCAACTACATCCGAAAAGTTTTTACAGAATGCCCGATAATATCCAGCCATCCCCAGAAAGCGACGGAGGTCACGACGCGTTTGAGGAGCTGGGAAATCTACGATGGCCTGCACCTTGGCAGTGACGGGGAGGACATTACCTTGTCCAACTTGTTTACCTAAATAGGTAACAACAGCTTTCCCGAACTCACATTTGGCCAAATTGAGCGTGAGGGAAGCAGAACACAAACGATCAAAAATTTCACTCAGAGTTTTCACATGCTCACTCCATGTAGATGAGTAAGCCACAATATCATCCAGGTAGACCTCACAGCTTCTAACACCATTCAAAACAGTATTCATCAGCCGCTGGAAAGTGGCTGGTGCATTTCTTAGACCAAAGGGCATGACGGTATACTGCAGAAAGTGGTCAGGAGTAACAAACGCGCTGATCTCAGAAGCGCGTGGAGTCAGTGGGACCTGCCAGTATCCTTTAAGGAGGTCTAGCTTGGTGACATATTTGGCCGATCCCACCCGATCAACACAATCATCCATACGAGGGAGAGGAAAGGAGTCAGGCTTTGTAATTGCATTTACTTTGCGAAAATCGTTACAGAAGCGTGGTGTTTGATCAGGCTTTGGAACCAGCAGTGAAGGTGAGCTCCAGGGGCTTTTGCTGGGAACAGCAAAACCATGATCAAGAAGATACTTAACCTCTTGCTGCATTAAGGCACGCTTTATGGGGTGCACCCGGTAGGCGTGCTGCTTGATGGGTTTATGGTTCCCTACATCAATATCGTGGCTCAGCACGTTTGTTTGAGAGGGAACATCACTGAAAAGAGATGGATAGCGTTGGATGAGTTGGCAAATGTCAAGTCTATCAGTGTCGGGAAGGTGATTTAAATATGTGGCCAAATCAGCTAGAACCTCTGAGTTTCTGAGTCGCACACAAAAAGCAGAGCTGCGCCGATCATCCAGCCCGTCCTCACTGGGATTGTACGAGGGCTGGACTGCGGACACAGAGGCAACGGGGGTAACTGTCGAAGGCTTAACAGCATCATTTCCACGGTCAACATACCTCTTCAGCATGTTGATGTGACACACACGAGTTTTTTTTCTTCGATCGGGTGTCAGGATTACATAATCGGTTTCGCTGAGTTTCCGGTCCACCACATACGGACCTGAAAACTTTGCCTGCAGACTCGAACCAACAACCGGCAACAGAACTAGGACACGGTCTCCTGACTGGAATGTGCGCGTCACAGTCTTTTTATCATAATGACACTTCATTTTGGATTGAGCGTCTGCTAGTGACTCTCGGGCCAAATCACAGGCACGATGCAGTCTCTCTCTAAAGGAACTAATGTGATCCAAAACGTTTGCTTTACCGGTGGCCTTCTCTGAGAGCCACTTTTCCCTTAGCAGCCTTAACGGACCGCGCACAGTGTGTCCAAAAACTAGCTCAGCTGGGCTGAACCCCAAGGACTCCTGAATCGATTCCCTCACCGCAAACAACAGCAGCGGCAGCCCTTCATCCCACTCACGGTTTGCCTCGGTGCAGAACTTCCGCAGCATACTTTTTAGAGTCTGGTGGAATCTTTCCAGTGCACCTTGACTCTCTGGATGGTAAGCGCTGGAAGTACGATGCTGGACCCCGAGCTGCGACATGACCTGGGAAAAGATTTTTGACATAAAGTTAGATCCCTGGTCACTTTGGACGTATTTAGGGAGACCAAATGTAGAGAAAAACTTAACGAGCGCTTTTACGATGGCACGGGTTTTCAGCGTGCGCAAAGGAACTGCCTCTGGAAAACGAGTTGCAGTACACATCACAGTGAGGATGAACTGGTTACCGGACTTGGATTTTGGCAACGGGCCAACACAATCCACTATTACATGCTCGAACGGCTCACCAAGAACAGGAATTGGTTTTAGTGGAGCAGCAGGAACCACCTGATTGGGTTTGCCAACTACTTGACAGGTATGGCAAGAACGGCAGAATGCGGCTACATCTGACTTAAGTCCTGGCCAAAAGAAATAACGGAGTATTCGGTTGTACGTTTTTGTGACACCCAAATGACCAGACATGCTGTGATCATGAGCCAAACTAAGAACCTGCAGGCGAAAAGGCTGTGGCACAACAACTTGGATTACAGCGTTATGTTTTAAACCGGACTTTGGAGACCAGCGGCGCATCAGCACACCATCATCGACCAGGTAAGACACATTTTCACCTACTGAGTTTTTCACAAGAGACCAACAGGATGATAATGTTACATCAGATTTCTGAGCTGTAATCAGCTGTTCTTTATCTATGGACAGGGCGAGACTTTTATCATCAGAACGAAGTTCAATGGCCACAGATGCACTTTCTTTCGTCTCTGAAGATGGACTTGTTGGATCTGAGTTGTTCATAAAGGAATCGCTAAGATCCACCAAATCTCCGAGTTTACGTGCCTGAGCACGAGTTACCGCACACACAGGAAACAGGGGGCCGGAAAGCGGCGCAACAGGATCAGAGACGCACACAGCAGGATTTTCTACAACCTCGGGAGACGGAAAAACTTTTTCGCCAGCCAAATCATTCCCGAGAATAAGATCAACGCCAGGGATTGGCAGCTGAGGGCGCACAGCAATCTGGATTTTACCTGATACAAATTCAGACTTTAAATGTACAAAATGTAGCGGCGCACGGATGACGCTCATTTTAACTCCCCACACTAGAACGTCTGCACCACTGTACGACTGGTCAGAAAACCGTAGGACATCACCACGCATCAGGGACTGCTTGGCACCGGTATCCCGTAGGACAGTTATGGGAACTGGTTTGTCCTCGGCAACCAGAGAGACAGAACCCTGGGAAACAAACGGCAGGAAATCTGCATCAATTTGTGCAGTTTTGTTTTTGTTTACACTTTTCAGAGTGTGTGATTCAGTTTGAATGAACCCAATTGGAGAGGGTGCTTTACCCATTTTGGACTGCTCCCTCTTTTTAAGAGTGGGACAGTTGGCAATGAAGTGTCCCTGCTCATGGCAGTAAAAGCACTCTCCTGTATTGGTGGCAGCAGTGGGGTTACGACGAAAGCTTTTCGGGGATCGGTTCCTTCTCTCACTGGGAACTGGTTCACGGCGTACTGGGGAGGAGAAAACACTCTTATGTGTTAAAATGAATTCGTCAGCTAAAATTGCAGCAGTGGTGAGAGAAGTCACTTTTTGTTCATTTAGGTAAGTGGTGATTTTGTCAGGAAGCCGATTTTTAAATTCCTCCATCAATATAAGTTCACGCAAATTGGGGTAGGGGTCTAGGGGTATGATTCTCGCTTGGGGTGCGAGAGGTCCTGGGTTCAAATCCCGGACGAGCCCCCAA
>JAMOIN010000224.1:0-19196 GCA_024666655.1 Dascyllus trimaculatus
GTGTTGTATAATCCAACCCTTTAAAAAACTTTTAACCACCACGCCCGTCGTCCTGTAAGCTGCGTTCGGTAGCACCCGCGATTGAGGTTCTGTAACTTTTTTTTTGTCATGTTTGGTGGAGCCTCCGTCTCACTGTGGAGTCTGAAGATATGTTGGGTTGTGCAGCGGTCAATGATGAGCTGATTAAACGCTGCAGCACCTCATGCTTCCCAAACTTTGATATCGATCCTGCAGGCTCGCATATCAAATTCAGCGCATCGGACCAGTGGAAATGTAGGAATACACCTGAGGTTAACCGTTTCAAAACAAAGGCAGGAAGGTATAGAAACACGCCTGGGTCGGTGTTAAAGGTCACGGCCTTTGTGACCTTTGCTGTTAAAACGTTCATAATCTGGTCTGAAATCCCTTCAGGACGAGAAAGGAAGCTTCCTCCAAATATCATTATGTACCGGGACCAAGTCTGTAGACAACATTTTAACAAAAATTGTTGTTGTTGATGTTCTTTGTTTTATTTTATTTTGTTTTTTTACTGGTGCTGACATATATGTGATTATGAGAAAAAGTATATAAAAGATAATGGCTATTTGTAAATATGTTTTTACAGGTTTAAATACATCAGATAATACAGTCTCTACTCTGTAAAGAATTTACTGTTTGTTGGAAAATAGAGAAGTATTTTTATTTTGAAGTTTTTTGGTTTCACTTTTAACCCATCTGAGCTATGCCATTGCACTTCAGACAATGTCTTACTACTAATTTGTATTGTAAACCTCCTCTCTTTTTTGGAATTTTTTTCATTTGTTTTTTTTCTAGTTTGAGATTTGACTCAGTTCTTAAGCAGTGCTTATTTCTTTTTATCCTGTACAGAATTCTGAAATGTTAACAAAAGAGAATTACAAAAGACTTTTTTTTGTTTGTTTTTTCAAAAAGATACAATAAAGAGAGAATGTTCTCGCTGATCATATTAAATGAGCGTTTCTCTTGTGTTTTGAGTTCATTTGTTCCATTGACACCACAGACGTGAAACCCCAAAACCAACAAGTCAAAAATATGATGGAATACCGAGGGGTTTTTTACTGAGGAATTTTTGGCTCACAGAGAGGTTTTAACCAGCGCTAAAGTAAAATCTCTACTATAAAGTGACTCACCTAGTTCAACACATTGTGCAGCCAATTGGTGCCCTGGAAGGCTTGTAAAGATGGAGGGTAAAATGAATGCAGCAACTTACAGGGAAATCCTGGAGGACAACCTGATGCAGTCTGCAAGACAACTGCAACTTGTGCCAAGACATGTTTTCCAGCAAGACAATGAACCAAAACATACAGTCAAAGCTACACAGAAATGGTTTAAAGAAAATGAGTCAGAGCCCAGACTTCAATCTTCCTGAGAATTTGTGGCTGGGCCTGAAAAGGACCGTTTACTCATGATCTTTGTGTAACCTGAGAGAGCTTCAGCATCCATCCATCCATCCATCTATTATCTATACATCGCTTAATCCTCACTAGGGTCGCGGGGGGGCTGGAGTCTATCCCAGCTGACTCAAGTGAAGGCAGGGGACACCCTGGACAGGTCGCCAGTCTATCACAGGACTACATATAGAGACAAACAAGCACACTCTTATTCACACCTATGGACAATTCAGAATAATCAGTTAACCTCAGCATGTTTTTGGACTGTGGGAGGAGGTCGGAGTACCCGGTGAAAACCAATGCATGCACAGGGAGAACATGCAAACTCCACACAGAAAGATCCCAAGCGTCCTAACCGGGACGAGAACTGGGGATCAAACAGCCAAGCCACCATGCAGCCCCCACATAGGATCCATAAAGTTATTGCTGCCAAAGGTGCATCAGCTAAATACTGACTTGAAGGGGGTGAATACTTGTGCAATCACTTAATTTACATTTTAGACTTTTAATTAACTGACATTACTTAGTTGTGGAAATCTGTTTGACTTTGACATGAAAGAGTCTTTTTTTTTGTAAATTCTTGTCAAAAAAGCCAAATTATATTATAAGCGGTTAAAGGGGAAAACTTTTATGGGGTGAATACATGATTTTTAAGAGTAATGAGTGAAAAATATTATAATCTGTTAATGCAGCAAATCAATTAGCATTAGTTAAAAATACCCGTCAGGAGGCTAATCTAATTCCCTTAACTCAGTGTTGTTTGTTGGCTGGACTTTTATTAAAAGTTGTCTTCATTCCTAAAGACTGATGCAAACAGCTGCATTCATAAGCATTACTTTTAGAGTGTACATATGAGGAAAAATCTAATTGTGGTTTGGAAAACGAAACACTTGAATAGATAAATGATTGAAAATGATAAAACAAATACTTTTATGTATAAAATTAACTGGTTGAATTATAACAAATTTAGTTCATCTTATCAGTTAGGTGAGTAGGTATTGTCTGTTTCAGAGCTCTATTCAGACAATGACACTTTGCATTTCTGCACACATAACATCACCCTATTAGCTGACAAGCTTATTTCATTTCAGGGTCACAACACTGACGGAGACGGATGCTCACACAATCGAGCAGCGCCTGGAACCAGACTGACTAACTGCAGCCGTAATGTTTTGTCTAACAGCGCTGATTTGCATAATTAGACTTGCATATGCTAAAGAGCAGAGTCTTAATTCTGTCTGGCAGTAATAGTGACAATGAATCATGGACTCCCTGTTGGTGTCAACAGACAGACAGACAGACAGACCTCATGCAGGGACAGGACCTCTTTGTTGTAATTCATCTTTTCCACGATTCCACTCCTTTCAAACTCTCTCCTCTACATCCTCCGTCAGCCACGCCTCTCTTCTTCGCCCTGCCTTCTACCTCTTCTTCTCGTATTTCTGCTACATCTCCCTTCTTTTTCTATCCCCCACCCAACATCACCACACACACTTAACACACACAACACTCCTGCTCGCCCATCTGACATTGATAAATGGAGACTTACAGAGATGACAGCATCATTACTCATGTTCAGTAGCGACACCACCTAGGACAGGAAAAAAAACGAGAGTAAGAGGGAGGATGAAGGACAGGACAGGAGGAAGATGAGGAGTGAAGGGGGTTGGAGGAGGAGAGAGGCTGAACACCTGAACATCTCCGGAGATGTTGAGTTGTTCATTACTGCTGTGAGAAAGTAGAACAACTGTTGATGGTAGCTGCAGCCTTCTGGAAGGTTGGAAGTCAGTTACATCAAAACCAACCAGAATAGCTGCAGGGCTGCAAGTAGGAGGATTTTCTTCATCACTACATCTGCTGCTCCTTTCTGTCAATCATATATGTTAGCAATAATGATAACTGCCAGATATTATTGAGGAATTCCTTTCTACTAAAGGAAGTTTACAATGAAAATCAAGCACCTTTTCACACTGGAGAGGCCGAAACAAGCAAGTTTTTGTATCTTTACTTGATAAAATGCACAAGTGGAAGGTTTTGTTCAAGCACAGAAGATTTAGAAACTAGAAAAGCACTCAGAGAGCTCATACCTCCGCGAAGGAGCTTCAGTCCATCCCCAACAAATCTCCCAATTCACATATTTTGTATGGAACACTACAGATACAAATGTAATTACATACAGTTCAAATTTCTTACAGACAATGTGGCCTTCACCCCATCTGACCTAATGAACAGGCGTGGCCTGTAGCGCGGCAGTTCTTAACAGCCTCCCAGCTTTTTAGACAACCGGAGATAAGAATGCCGTCCCAACTGTGCATATGTCGCTCAAGGAAAGAGAACTCCGCCATTGTACTGTCTGTCACATGGAGACCCAAAATCTCATGTGGTGACAGGGGGTTACCCCAAAAACAAGAGTGCCGTCTGGTGGCTTTTAGAGTAAACCGCATGTCATTGTCCACCCGGTTACACTTACATTAAAAAAAAATTCCTGGATCCAGACGGTGATCCGGGTCAGTCCCAAAATTTCATCATTTCTTCCTTGTCCCATTTCACACATTTACTGAAAATTTCATCCGAATCTGTCCATGAGTTTTCCAGTTATTTTGAACACAAACAAATATATAAATAAACAAACCAACGCCGGCCATCACATAACCTTTTCGGCGGAGGTAATTAAATTATTAAAATTAGTTCACATGCCAGCAGCTCTGTGAGACTATGTTCACAATGAAACATAAACATACTGATGTTTGGAGGAATTAGAATTAGAAGCTTTATTGTCATTATACTGCAGTGTAACACATCCTGAGTAAAATAATACAAAGCAAGAAGACAATCGATAAAAAGACATCCTCGAAACAGAACATTTAAAAATTAATACATGTGAATAAGTGCATATAAAATAAGATAAAACCTTTATTAAGATAAAACTTTATTAATCTGGATTCTTTAAAATTAAGACAGCAGATATAACTTAATATATTGATCATAATGCTCCCAATCCATGTTACATATTAATTCAGTACAGTTTATGGTACATACGAAACATCTTAGTATATTGTTTCAGCATCTGTTATACCCTACAAGAAATCCACACAGGTATACAGGTACAGTACAAAAAAAAGGATTTGAGTTTTTTTCAACCTTTATTACATTTCCTTTTAAGTCAGTTCAAATAAAAATATTGGCCCAACAAACCAGTCCAGTAAAAATCACTTAGCCAACATGGATTATCTATTTCATTCAACTATGGGTGAGTAGATCCTTCAAAAATGCATAGGAAACCTCAAGAACAAGGGATTGCTACTGCAAAAATGCAAAGGAAACTAAATATATGCATTTCAGCTGTTTTCTTGCAGGAATTTAGGAGTTAATATGAGGTATATTCTTGATTAAACATCAGTCCATTGATGTCCGTTTCATCAGTTCAAAATATATAAAGCAATAAGGCTGAAGACAAAAGACATGCTTGCAGAAAATGTATTGTATATTAGCTGCAGTACCCTGGAACCTCTTACTGTTTAATGAGATGGAAGACTGCAGTTCATTTGCTGTGTATAATACTGTAGCGACCTGTGGAGGTGGTTCGTGTTGGCGGCACAAACAGGAAATGTTAATGTCCAAATCCAAACTGTTCCTCAAGAACCTGAAAGAGAAGTCCAGTTCTTTTTCCTGAAGCTCTGAGGATTTTACTGCAGATGCATAACTAGGAGATGGTTAAGGGCCACCTAAACCAGCCTCTATAAACCAAATCATCAAAGTAGAAAGGGTGCCTTCCTGCCATTCTACTTTTGGGAACTCTAGAAAGCAAAAGTAAGCATTTGCACTCTGAGAGCAAAGTGTTCAGTTGGAAAAAATAACGTACTTTGAGGTTTTAGATTAGATTAGATTAGTTTATTTGAAAGGGGACAGCGCAATTTCATAAACCACATGGTTAAACATGGTTAAAAAAGCCAGAATTAGCCAGAAGGCTATTTTTCATCTGTAGTCCCCTGGCTCCAGATGGGGACTTTAAGATGTGATTACGTTAAGGAATTTGTAGGTCAGGAGAATCAAATTTCATGGTAATCTATCCAGTAGTTGTCCAGACTAAAAGATACAAAAGTCTTAGGATTACTAAATTCAGTTGTGATTTTCTGCACCACATTTCACAACAATCCCTCCTATACTTGCTAAGATCTTTAAATCGAGACCAAAAGTGATGAACCAACAAGTTAACTGTGGCTGAAAAGCAGGATGTACTACAAGACACTGCTGAATGATGTTTTTTACAAAAGCCACTTCATTTCTTGTGTGGTAAGTTTAACACAGCTGTACTTTCTCATTGCACAGGGGACGTTTCCGGTGAAAGGGCCTCACAAACGTCTTCAGCGAACCTTCGACGGGGCAGACAACGGGTTAATGACAGCTGGTTTTTCCTCCTGCAGCCAAACGCTTACAGACACACACCATCAGCCTCGCGCACACTCCAGAGGCACTGTTATGGGCTCTAATCAGAACGACAAATGATGTGTCACAAAGAGTGGGAGATGAGTTAGAAGAATCATTCACTCTCCCTCCTTTCTCGGAGAGTAATAAGGTGAAGAAATGTAGCTGGAGAAACGTGGAGTGGAAAGACATATGGAGGGGAAAGAGGGAACGGAGGGATGGCGAGGAGAAAAGTGAGTGTGTGTGTGGTGTCAAATTGATAAATGTGGTAGTAGGAGCCATTGTGGTGGTGGAGGAGTAGGAGGCCACCAGATAACAGCAGAGCAAGGCCTAAGCTGTCTTGCACCATGAATAAAACACCTCTGACTCACTCACACACACAAACACACACCGATTTCTAATTACCTTCAGATGACTTTGTCTTTCTGTTTAATTGAGTTATTTGAATAGAAAGAATCAGACTGTGGGACCAGGACTCCCTCTCTCTCTGCATGTTGCACTGTCTGGTTCAAGATGATGTATATGTGCTGTAAACACGCATGCACTTAATCACATGCTTGGTAGACTGTCCACTCTCAACTTTAAAGTGCTCGTTGGCAAATAAGCAAAAAATTGCCTGGTTGTGAACAACGATATGGTTTCACCTCGTTTTGTGTCAATGTGGTGCCCTCTAGTGGCTAAAACAGGAAGACATTTCACTGTGCAGCAACATTCACAGCCCTCAAATGAGACGTTCGTCAAACTGTTGCACCACAGAAAAATGTTGTTGATGTTGTTAATTTTTTTTCTTTATAAATATCTGAACATGAATTATGGACTAGCAGTTCTGTGCCTCCTTTAAACTTATGTTAAGATTATTTTAGGATTGTTTTTGGTCAATGTTTAGGTGACTTTTGAGTGTTTTGCTAATGTGCCCAAAGTTAGCAACAAGCTGGTATGTGAGAAGGACGTTTTTCAAAATATCCAAAGCGACATGCTTGTAATTTTGAAAATAACAGTAGGTTCAGTTGTCATGTGTCATGTTTTCTGAGTCCAACTGCACAGACCGATGCGGACTTTGAAAGCAGTGAATGCACATGTGGTTTTATCTGTACAGCAATAGAGAGCTGCTGGACAGATGGTCGTGTTGCCCTTTGTATCGAAGACAGAAAAACACATAATTTGCAGGAGAAAAAACATTCTCTTGTAAATGTTTCTGAAAGGCTCTGACTTTTGCATTTTTTTACAGAATATAGCAGCTGGTTACAGATTATGCTGCAGCACCATGACGGTGATTATTCCAGAGGGGTGCCGAGCGTAGCACAGGACTTCTAGAGAATTCAGAACTTGTGTTTGGGCACCATTGATGGAAATCATTTACAAATCAAAGCTTCTGAAACTTACTTTGTCTACAACTCTTTAAGAAATGAATGGTAAAGTCGTGGATGACCAAGAATCTGCTATTGCAGCAACAAAGGCTTGTTTTGAGCACCATGTGTTGACCTGATGCATATACATTGTGGACAGGACCTTGACAGCTTGAGGGGCTGAATAATGAATTGATCATAAATCTTTTGTGATTCTAGAGAAGATCATTAGAGTCTAAGAAAATAACCCTGATGATGTCAGTTGGGTTGTTTTGGGCTCGAAAGCTACAAAAATTCAAACAAAAAGCTGGAGTTGCAAACCCCAGAAATGGAGTTTGAATGACAGAGGTTAACTAATCAGTGTTCTAATGAAAGATTCTACTGAGATCCACGTGAACTTTCACCTGCACTTGCAAAAACCAGCTCTAGCTATTTTCCTCTAGGAAACATTTCTAGAAGATCAGCCTGGTACAAACATCCAGGGTACCAATGCTTGTTTCTATTACTCTGACATTAAGATTGCAGTGGTGCAGTTTGCTACTGAAACTAGGATATATCCCATGATATATCCTAGTTGTTGGTTATTGATTAAAATCATCCATTCATCCATTTATCCATTATCTGTACACTGCTTAATCCTCTGTAGGGTTGCGGAGAGGCTGGAGCCTATCCCAACCAATTCGGGCAAATGTAGGGGACACCACGGACAGGTCGCCAGTCTATCACAGGGCACACTCTTATTCACCTGGTGGAAACCCTAAAAGTCTCATGTGTCTATCTACTGTAATTGTGAGGTTATGAGGCATGAAGGTAAACATTTTGACACGACTTCATAAATACAATAAAGCTGTAATACAAATAACTCAGCTGATTCTGAGGAGATCAGGGGAAACTTTATTTTCAGATTTGGTTGATTTTATAGGGAATGACCCAACTGTCTTTAGAGTTAATCAAGTATGTTTATACATTTAATAACTTACAATTTTAGTCACTAATTTCTGACATGACGGCTGCACATTAGAGCTGTTAAATTTTAAACTTTATTCATTTAAACATGACACTCAAGTAATGCTTTTAGGCCTAATACTGTCTGAAGGATGCGTGACAATCACTTCAGCTGTTGACCAAAACAAAGTGAATTTAATTTTATTGATGGATGGAAACTTTTTAAAAGATTTGGTTGAATTCATGAATATCAACCCATCTGTCTTGACAGTTAATCATGTAAGTTAATACCTTTATTTTAACACTCAATGCACTCTCAATGCAGCTGCATATATAACATGACAGTGGCACTTCATACTTTTAAAGTGCATTTATCTAACACTTCCATTATGTAGGATACACAGAAATGCCTTTAGTTTTGCCAAATCAAAGTGAAATAATGTCGCTGATTTAATATTTTGTGTGATAATGACCAATAGATGCATATATAAGATATTGATGTTTAAAGATGCCTATAGGAAAAAATACTGAACAAAAGCAACATTTTGGTTTTAGTTTGTGACATCTGGAGCAGATGCAAATTTGAAACTAAAAGGTCTGGAGGGCCTGTAACTGAAAATATTCATATCATTAAGGTATGCATGACTGTATGAAATGAACTAAAGTTATTGTGCTAAAAAATCTGCTGATTCTGAGTGGGTCAGGTAAGAGGCACTGACTGATTTTTTTTAATGGAGTGACCTTTAACTTTATTTGTCACATTAATCCAGATTTCATGAACTCTTTCGCCGCCATTTTGGAAGCTGTCGGAGCTTCCGTGTGAGGAAGGAAGTGGCTGAAGAGAGAAAACGGAGCAATCGAGCGGAGCGGCTGAACCAGGCGAGCCAGGGCCACCATCACTCCGCTCTACTCGTCTGGACTACCCGAGCTAACTTTAGCTACATGTGCTGAGGTCGAGGGGGAAACTGATCTCACCTGCAACCATGCCGACAGTTACTTTACCGCCGAAAGAGAACGCTCTCTTCAAGAGAATCCTGGTGAGTGCATTGTTAGAGAGCTGCGGGGCAACTGCTGCCGACTTTGGAGCTCCATTCGGCGGCTCCTCCTGACTGTCAGTGCGGCTCCCCCGGCTGTTAGCATTAGCATAAGCAAAATGGCATCATTGAATGGGTTAGCTAGCCCGGCCCTGATGCGCGCTGTCACTGTAATGTGAAGCCAAAACGGTTGTTTGCGACTCTGTTGTTATTATTAAATACATTTTCATGGCGATTAAAACATAAATATTGTTCAGACACGCTGAAGCTTATTTAAATGGCCAGAATTAGCTAGCTGGTTGCGACAGGCCGCACCGCTTGTCAAACACAACAAACAGCAAGTTAACGCTAGCTTCCACATTAGCTAACTCCTTAGCCAATGTAACCGCAGTGTGCGCCGTTCCGTTAACTTAATTAGCTCCTCAAGTTACTTCTATGAAGCATTATATATTAATGCATAATTTTGTTAAGTTCTTAGCTGGATGCTAAGCAGGTGTCTTGTGTATTTATTGTCAGAGCGGGGCCATGCTAGCCTCCATGCTGGCCACTTGACGTTACTTAATCGGCTAACGCTAACCGACTTGTTATCTTGGTTTATCAGAAAGGCAAATGTCATTCTCAATCTGTGCATGTGGGATCCGGACCTGTACACACTGCTGTGACCAGCGGAGGTTAGATTAGGTCAAAGTAGTTGTGTGCATGCATGGGAATGAGGGAAAGCAAAGGGAGGACCGGTGTGACTGTGTCAGCAAATCTGTAGCTGCCTAAGGCCTGCTGTGCTCTGGAGCCAGCTAACCATTCATCTATCCATCCTCCCTCGTCTCCATGCTGGAATCCTTCTGCTGTTTATTTACTACTGCACATAGTTTTGTGTTGGTCAGATGCATAGTCAAACAGGAGTACATGAAATCTAGTTGTTTTTAGTTAAGGATGTTACAGTAACTGAGCTGTAGTTGGCTGCATGTTTAACAAGCTTTCCCTGCTTCTGCCATGCTTTGTGCATGAATTGTTAAACACCCTGCAAGAACTTCTAGTAACATACTTTCCAGGAACCGTGTAGACTTGTGGGCAGTGACCACTTCACCACCAGCTCAGACAAACACCATTGTTTTGAAAGGCAGGGGCTCCACTGGGAGTTAGTGGATGTTTATCTGAACGTTGGCAGAGCTTTGGCATTCAGTCGTCCTGACTCTGGCAGGGAAAACAGACCTGTGACCTGCACCTGATCTTGAAAAGTTGTTGAAAAGCCTGTATGTGCTGCTTATCTCAGAGGGGGAGTTGTTTTCCTTGAAATGTTGCATGCCTACAAATATGCTGGATCAAGAAATGCACCCAATATTTGTAGAATTTACTGACAAGGTGCTTGCATTATGATAAATATCCTGTCGAACACATTGCTGAATTTGTTCCAAAAGTAAATTATATACTATATAATATATTAAAAAATAACATTGCACTCTTTTAACATACCGACTATATTTTATACCTCATTGTTTTAACTTGTGGACCACACTGATACTTTTTCAGAATATGGCACTGCAGCTCTAGCAGTCAGTCTTCTCTTCATTTTGCACAGATGTAGAAGGCATTTGCCACACTTCAATGACACAAACAATTAGAGCTAAACATAATTTGATAATAAGAAAATGCAAACTTCATGTCTCGTTTCCAGTTCAGAAAAACATTGAAACCATTTGGTGGAGATTGGTGTTTTCTGAATGAGAAAACCCAGCATAATGTCACTGTTACTGACCTTTCTGCAGTGAGAATGTGATAAAAGAGTTGAGACAGTTTTCTCCCTGGCTGTAGTTAGGAGTGGACCACACCCCTCTTTCTTTTTCAGTTGCTTCCCCGGTGGATTTCTAAATGCATTATTGGAAGTTGGCAGTTCTCCAACTTCTGAATGACAGCAGAGGTGGATGAGTTTCCATTTTGTTGTTTCAGGTTACTAGAAATCCCTTTCCCCCTCCTTGCTTACCTCAAGTTGGACTTTGCACCATTAATCTCAATTAAATAGTGATTTCATTTGTACCTCAATGCAGTCTTGTTATTGCATGAAAGATTCTCTGCTCCATTTCTAGGGAAATGCATTGCAAGGAACCTAATTTCTTTCTAAGCTGCATCAAGAAATGATAAAACTGGGCTACTTGCAGATGGATAAAATAAGAAATGTAGCTCTGCTTAGTGGAAAACATGAAAGCATGCATGTATTTTAGAGTAAGAGCAGTGTAGCAACTGTTGTGCACATTTGTGGAGTATTCACTGCTGTGTCTTGGAATGTAATAACCCCTCGGACTAATGTATGTAAATCTTAAAGTGAACTTCCAGGTGTTTCATTGATATGAGCTGATATCTGTAGCAACATGTCCACACCTCAGGGGAGCTCCTTGTGTCTTTTGTGTATTGCTCAACTTGCTGTGGGACGTGTTCAGGAGAGTTTTACATTTGAATACCGGGCTTCTCTAGATTTTTGTAGTGTGGTGTTTGGTGTAAAGTGCAAAAAAAGATTAGTTTTCTGTGATAACTCTGATGTTTTATCATTTGGCTTATATGACTTAGCTGAAATCCAATTAAATCTTAACTAGAAAAGCACTCAGAGAGCGCATACCTCCGCCAAGGAGCTTCAGTCCACCCTCAATACAATCTCCCAATTCACATATAATTTTTTATGGAACGTGACAGATACAAATGTAATTACATATAGTTCAAATGTCCTGCCAACAATGTGGCCTTCACCCCATCCAACCTAATGAACAAGTGCGGCAGCTCTTAACATCCTCTCAGCTTCTTAGACAACTGGAGATAAGAATGCCAAACCAACTAAGCCTATGTCTCAGGAAGGAAAAAGAAGACCGCCATTGTCGCTGTCTGTGCGTGGAGCCCCCAAATCTTATGTGGTCAGAGTGGGTTACCCCAAAAACAAGAGTGCCCTCTGGTGGCTTTTAGAGTAAACTGCATTTAATTGACCACCCGGTTACACTTAAATTAAAAAAAATTCCTGGATCCAGACAGTGATCCAGATCACTTCCAAAATTGAATTATTTCTTCCTTGTCCCATTTCACACATTTCCTGAAGATTTCATTCGAATCCGTCCATGACTTTTCGAGTTATTTTGAACACACACTAACAAACAAACAAACAAACAAACGCTGGCCATCACATAACCTCCTTGGCGGAGGTAACAACCATCAGGCCAGATAAAGTAAGCTAATGCTTGCCTCTAATGTGAACATTGCCTTCTTTCCACTGTGCTCTGAATGTGGCATCAGCTTCTTTGAACAAGCTTTGAAATGTTTTCTGTAAATCTACTGTTGGCTCTCGGAGCTGCTTGCAGCGGGCCCTGCAGCCGGAGCCACCGCTCTGACAGATTCTCTTTGTAACTCAGGGGGGCCGAGTTATTTTGGTTGAGGTGGAGAACATGCTGGATAAGCACAACTGATGGTGTTAATGTTGCGAAATTTACATTAAATGCACAGCACAGTATGTGTGCGTACTAGCACCTGTATACCTGCATGAAGCCTGTATGACTTTTTGAACTTGTCACAGATATTGCTGACAGAGCATTTTTCTCTTAATTTGTCATCCTAACCTCATTAAAATGTCTCATTTAATGCTCTTTCTGAAATAGAAAAGCGACAGAACTCGGAAAGCCAGCAAATGTGAATGGAGACTAGTTACCAATCAGTGTTTTGACTGTACTGTTGGCTTTGCTGGTATGTGCTGCTTGGTATTTAATACCCACTTTAGTGTGGTATGGGTTAGAGGAAGCTTAATGCATTCTTGTCATGATTTCTCTAAATACATGCGCCAAACATTGTGAAATTCACTTTGGCTCATGTTCATGTCGCCATCTGTTCTCTGATGGATTGAAGAAAAGGCACAACTTCCAATCTAGTTGCACAAAGCAGGAGCTCTGAGTTTTGTTTGTTTGTTGTGTCACTAGCGGGACAGTGAGTTATTATTAAATATTCAATATGAAGCAGAGATCTTTGTGTGTCTGTCAGCTTGCTGATTATGAAATGAATCAGAGCAATGAAACATGTTCTATTTGCAGGTTTTGATATAACAGTTGGCAGCAAGCCCTCTGGCTTGTTGTAGCTCCTCGTAGTACTCTTTTGATTCTGAAAGTGGCGATGCATTAATGTCAGTTAATCAGATGCTTCAGGTGTGGGTGCACGATGACAAGGTGCATGATGCAGGTATAAAAGCTCACTGCGTGTCTCTTAATGTGTGCCCAAATTACTCACCGTTAGCCCCTTACAACCCTGAGCAGATGGTCTTTTTATATTTTGTTTTTTTTTTTTACACACATGTAAGTGTTTTGCTCCAGCATGCTCGATTTTGTGTCACACTGTCCTCTATAGAGTCCAATCAGAGTTCATGTAGAGTGCAGGATGAAGATAAAGCAGCACGATCCCGCAACTGACAGGACGTGAGCCTTTTTCTTTCGTCCTTCAGCTGGTGGTGTAACCCTCCAGTCGGTTTAGCAGTGAATTACTTAATTTCATAACCGACCTTGGCACCCAAATGTGAAGTTGACGTAATCTTTTCTCACCATTAGTGAAGCCGTTGGTGGGACAACGAAATGCCATCTGCCAGCTTAACTCTTCCTGTCTCTCTCACTCAAATACCAGCTTAGAAACAGAGGTGGAGCGCTGATGATTGTGCAACCGCATACCTAAATACCACTTTAGGCCAAAGAGCTGGATTTTTTTTTTAACTCCAGTTGAAGACTTGGCATGTCAGTGAAAAGACTCGGCTTTGTGTTGTAGCAGAAGTCTAATCAATGTTAATATAGAGTGTTTTTAGTATTTCCAGGCGGAAAATGTAAATATGCAGCGCTTTAGCTGATAATCTTCTGCTGCTGTAATGTCACAACTTGAAAACTTACTTATATCATTTTAACCACAACTTTTAAGTGCAGTCTTGGCAAGAACTTCCTTGTTGTTTAAGGTACATGTGAAAACTGGAATATGCAGAAACCTAAAACGTGTTAAACTGTGATTGACCTGCTCCAGACAAACCTTTTATGGTGCACCTGAGTTTTTCATTTAGGGGCACCCAACATTTTTACAGTGCCTTGTGTTGTAGAATAATACATTTTAATTAACAGGAATAAAAGTGCTGTTAAATTATTTGTTTTTGTTTTATCAACCTGATCTGGGATTTAAAGTTAATGAAAGGTAGCTCTTCATTGGCTATATTCTAATCAGTGTTAAATCTTATTCGGCTTTGCCACTGCTGCAAGGAGGTGTGCTGATCTGCTGACCACATATCTGTCACTGCAGATGAGTTTTTTTTCCATGTTTCAATTCAGAATATCGATGTTCTGATGTTTCTAGCCATGATTTCATTGCACCCTGTGCAACAAATGCAGTGCATAATGTTGGGTTTTCTGTTGTATCTCAGTGTTTCCTACAGTTTGAGAATTTACTTGTGGGAGTGGACGGTATGAGACTGATATGCGTGCACAGACCCATACAGTTTTCAGGGCAGAGTGTCATATAGGTTGCTTTGTGAAGCTGGAATTTACAGATGTCACCTAAATGCATCGCATGCACAGTATAGGCAGACATTTCCTAAATGCCTCACATGCATCAGTAGTTAATGGTTACGTGCACATAGAAACCTCTTGTTCTCATTCAGTTACTGCAGCACAGCAGCTCAGACAGGTATGTGGGCTAAAGTTACTTTAAAGAGAGTAATGTATTCTGTTCGAGTGTCAGATTTGTCAAAGATAAAACTGAGTGAGTTCATCGACTTGGACAGGCCTCTGTAAGAGCTACATACAGACCTGCTAAATGTCAGAAGCAAGGGTAAAACCAGTGAAAATTTTTATTCATGCTTACAGATATTAAATGTATATACTGGATATAAAGTCCAGTTCTTGTAGTTTATCAGTGTGGATAACAAAGCAGGGAAACAAAGACACAAGAATCATTTCGTAGTTGTTTCGAATCAGACAAATCTGAACTCAAGGGTGAACATTATCTGACATTATCACTCTTGTTCTAATTTGACTCGTCTCTTTCTTTTACAGCGATGTTATGAACACAAACAGTACAGAAATGGGCTCAAGTTCTGCAAACAAATCCTGTCCAACCCTAAGTTTGCTGAGCATGGAGGTAAGCAGCAGAAGTGTTGATGTATGGAACATACACTCTTTTGGTTCAATGTAATCCAAACTGTCTACTCTATCCCTTTCTTGCTGCAGAGACCCTGGCAATGAAGGGTTTGACCCTGAACTGTCTTGGGAAGAAGGAGGAGGCTTATGACCTGGTGAGAAGAGGCCTCCGCAACGACCTC
This sequence comes from Dascyllus trimaculatus, assembly GCA_024666655.1. Lineage (NCBI taxonomy): Eukaryota > Metazoa > Chordata > Actinopteri > Pomacentridae > Dascyllus > Dascyllus trimaculatus. The sequence goes on from JAMOIN010000224.1 coordinate 15,467, forward strand.
AGGAGCCACGTCTGTATCCTTACACATCGTTCAGTTTGTGCTCAGGGTTAAGCTGTTGTCCCATCTAACTTTCAGCAGTGTCTTTTGGCAAACTGGGTGAGTGTGTGTGATGTTGTTGTGCAGAAGAGCTCTTGTCTCTGTAGAGCACCATCAGCACATCCTCTCTCTTTCTCTGACTCCCAGGCCAGAGTGAAATCTGTGCACACTTCCAGCAGATAAGTGCTATCTCAGCCTGAGCGCTGCCTAAAGTCAACACACAATATCTCTGAGCAGACACTCCGTTATCTTTGTAGCTCCTCCAGTCATTCCTTATCTTGGGTATGTTGCCGTATGTTTTGTGTAGGTTAAGGGATGTATGCTGATATTTCAAGTGCCATCTTTTAAAGAGCAGCCGCTTGACAGCAAATCCTGATTTTAATTTTCATTCTGACATGTTGCGTAAAAGTGAAATGATTGTTGATTTAAGGATTATTTTTGTCAGGTATAAGTTGAAAAACTGGGCAAGATTTAGTTGGGTCACATTAGAGATGAAGCCTGAAAAGAACGTTGTCAGAAACTCCTGGCCGTAACTGCTAATTTACTGCTTTCTTCTGTATAACTGTAATTTACTCGTGCAAGTCTTGAACGTGCCATTAAAGAATTAAGTTAAAATGAATAGAAGGCAGCATGTGCCCCACTTCTCCTCCTTTGTTGTGCTGGAAATCAAATCCAATCCTTTAACTTATTGAAACAGAGGTCAATTCCTACGCACGTGTATCGCCGCTGCATTGATTTTTGTTTAAAAAGTCAACCTTTCTCAAAACCTATAATAGTAAAGAGACACAGTGCTTCAATACAGCTCATAACAGCATGATCAACTACAGCTGTGTTGAAGTTGTGTCCCACACAGTAAAGATTCCTCCAACCGTACAAAATCTCCAATCTTCTGGAAGACGCCACTTCAAGTAAGCGGCGTATATAAACATATTGCAAGACAAAGCTCAAATCTACAGTACAAATGCCTCATGGGGTCCCACAGTCTCAGCTTTATCTAAATGTGTATTCAGAAAAATGGAAATTTTTTGGACAACTAAGTCCATCCAAGAGACATGTGCATATTTATTTGTAGTAGTAAAGTGAGCAGGAGTTTTACACAAGAGGGCTAGCATCAATCAAAACAATTACATAGAAGATACTTACTTTTTAAAGGGGGTCAATAATAGACTGACTCCTGACAGTAGAACAAATTGGCAAAAAGTGTGAGTCTATAATTCAGTGTGTTTCATATTTCTGAAGGGCTGCATTCAAGTCACCTCCTGATCCGGATTGAAAATGTTGTATGCTTTCGAGGAGTCTTGACTTTGTAGCAGCTGTGACCAGTCGCGCACTTACAAGCAGTTTATATGATTAGTATGTCTTTTAAAAGTTACTTGTGAGAAAAATATCAATTTTAATAGATCGATCCAGAGGTGTAGGAATTTACCTTTTCTTTCAGTAAGTGGGGAGTTAAGTTAAAGAGCATGTTTAATACACAAACAACTGAACACATGTTAAAACAACTTTGATAAAGTCGGATCAGTTGCTTTAACCATAAGGGGTTCACTGGACCCTACTGCTCCCCTTCAACCCAGTAAACCACACCGCAGTGTCCTTGTGTATACTTTTTAACAAGAACTGTTCTGATATCCGACTATATGGAGGAACTGTATATTTCTTAACTGCACCTGCAACCCAGGCTGGCATGTATACGGTTTACTGCAGCGCTCGGACAAGAAGTACGATGAGGCAATCAAGTGTTACCGCAACGCTCTGAAGTGGGACAAGGACAACCTGCAGATCCTCCGAGACCTGTCCCTGCTGCAGATCCAGATGAGGGACCTGGAGGGCTACAGGGTGAGTTCTGACGGAGGGACTCGGGGTCGAATAATCATCATGAGATAATGGATGTTCTGGACTGCCATGTAGAAAACCATAAAAGCTGGTTGGGGAAGGGTGGTGGTGTCCCATTGTGAGGAGCACATCTTAGAAATGTGTGAACTTTTAGCTGAGGGAGGGGAAAAAAAGCAGACCTCAGAATTTTTGTGGGGAAAGAAGTTTCCTGAATGCACCCACTCCCATCTGTCGCCCTGCCTCGTCCAGGACACAGTGTGGTACTGATTTGGAGAGGACTGGGCGAATCAGCAGGCAGATATCAGGTTGCAGTCAGTCTTCACAATGTAGAACAGCTCTCCTGGGACACAGCCTGGGATTTAGATGCTTATTTAGTGAGAGGTATGAAATGGCAAGATGAAAGTCTGGTTGAAAGGATTAAAAATATGGATGAGAGAGGACAGGGAGGGGCTCTGAGTCAGAGTGTATTAGGTGTTTATTTTAGTTCTCCCTGAGCCAGCTAGCAACATCCTGGTCGCAGTGCCATGAGTCAGCAAAATTGCTTTTCTCCACCTTTGCTCTTCAAACCATCACATCACTCTCTCCTGGTTTATCTCCTCAGCCACACATCAAACTTTTAAGTAATTTGGGCAGAGATGCCACACATTCAGAGAACATCTTTTTCCACTCTGTTGGATCTGAGGGACATGTACTATAAAGTGAGATTACTGTGTTAGTGAAGTATGTTGGGCATAAAGTTTTCAGTGCCATGAAGGTGGCTTTATTTAATCATGCTTGGATCACCATGGTAACTGATGCTGCACAGCTAACCTGAACTGGAGGAGGTTCTGTTCAAAGTTTGAGATTTAGATCAGCTGTAAAAAGCATCTCTCTTTCCCCAATTCTTTTCCTGACCATTTTCCCTGTGAGATACAGATTCTGAGTTGAGATTTAATCTGCAAACCTGTTCAGCTTGCATTAGTTATTCTGTTTAACAGAGCTGTGCATTTAAAACCAAGCAAACCTACAAGCATTATGTTGACACAAGAACCAACATGCATGTTTTGTCTTTCGTACTGATTTGCTGGCCAGTCTTTGTTTACACTGCTGGGACTGCAACAGATTGGAAAACTGATTAGTCTGCTGGTATTTATCACAGAGAATATTCAATCAGTAACATTATGTTCACTGTGATTTGGCCAAAAACTAAAATGATGTCCATGTATCCTTCCTTATGGGATAGTTTCTGACCTTAATACACTTCTTGAGGAAGTTTGAGAGCTTTACTGTGCTGCTGCCATGTAAGGAATATGTCACTGCATTGAGTCATAGTGGTAAAATAAGTATGTTGACTTACATGATTACCTATTCTCTACCAGTATTCCTCTCTTAGTAAAAGTAGTGAAGCATTTTTTTACTAGTGAATTTTTATGTTCTTCACAGCTCTGCAGTAAAACTACCTGATGCTTTTTTACTGAATTACGCAGCATACCATCAGTTTATTTTGTGCAAAAGAAGGCTTACTTACTGTCTTAAAGCCCCCCTTTCATGTGAGCATGCTTAGAGAAGAAAACCTGGTTAACAAAGAAAGTTGATAACCACCTTTATGATACCTGTTATCTGGGATTTTATGTTTTGTCTAGTCAGCTAACACAAATAAAGCTGGCTATGTTTAACTTGCTTCAAACTACACCCCTCTGAAAGTTGAGCTCCACTAAATTAACCTGTGTTCACATGTTTCTTTTTTATAGGAGACACGGTACCAGTTGTTGCAGCTGCGTCCAGCCCAGCGGGCCTCCTGGATCGGCTACGCCATCGCCTATCACCTCCTGGAGGACTATGAGATGGCCGCAAAGATCATTGAGGAGTTCAGGAAAACACA
>JAMOIN010000961.1:0-19185 GCA_024666655.1 Dascyllus trimaculatus
GAGTCAATTCCTTGATAAAATGTGACTGGAAACAGCTTTTGCCTTCATATTCATCATATTTGAATTGCATCATACAGTGAAACATGTTTGCAAACATTGATTTTTAAAAACTGCAGTCTAGCTGTTTCTCATGCTCTAAAACAGGTATTCGCGGCCTGAAAACGCAACTTTTGATACTTACTGTATGGAGTCAATTCCTTGATACAACGTGACTGGAAAGAGCTTTTGCCTTCATATTTATCATATTTGAACAGCAGCTGACCGTGAAACATGTTTGTAAACATTGATTTTGAAAAACTGCAGTCTAGCTGTTTCTCATTCTCTAAAACTGCTTTTCGCGGGCTGAAAATGACACTTTTGCCAGTCACTATACGTAGTCAATTCCTTGATACAACGTGACTAGAAACAGCATTTGCCTTCATATTTGTCATATTTGAAAAGCATCTGACAGTGAAACATGTTTGTAAACATTGATTTTCAAAAAGTGCACTGTTGCAATTTCTAATGCTCTAAAACAGCTTTTCGCGGACTGAAAATGAGACTTTTGCCAGTCACTAAATGTAGTCAATTCCTTGATACAACGTGACTGAAAACAGCTTTTGCCTTAATATTTATCATATTTGAACAGCATCTGACAGTGAAACATGTTTGTACACGCTGATTTTCAAAAGTGCACTGTTGCTATTTCTAATGCTCTAAAACAGCTTTTCCTTGACTGAAGATGCCACTTTTGATACTTACTGTATGGAGTCAATTCCTTGACACAACGTGACTGGAAACAGCTTTTGCCTTCATATTTATCATATTTGAACAGCATCTCACAGTGAAACATTTTTGCACACATTGATTTTGAAAAACTGCACTCTAATTGTTTCTCATGCCTTGAAACAGCTTTTCGCGGGCTGAAAATGCAACTTTTGCCACTTACTGTATGGAGTCAATTCCTTGATACAACGTGACTGGAAACAGCTTTTGCCCTCATTTTTATCATATTTGAACAGCATCTGACAGTGAAACATGTTTGTACACATTATTTTTGAAAAACTGCAGTCTAGCTGTTTCTCATGCTCTAAAAAAGCTTTTTGCTGGCTAAAAATGCCACTTTTGCCACTCACTGTATGGAGTCAATTCCTTGATACAACGTGACTGGAAACAGCCTTTGCCTTCATATTTATCATATTTGCACAGCATCTGACAGTGAAACAAGTTTGTAAACATTGATTTTTAAAAACTGCAGTCTACCTGTTTCTAATGCTCTAAAACCGATTTTCGTATGCTGAAAATGCCACTTTTGCCACTCACTGTCTAATGCTCTAAAACAGCTTTTCGCGGGCTGAAATTGCCACTTTTGCCACTTACTGTATGGAGTCAATTCCATGATACAACGTGACTGGAAACAGCTTTTGCCTTCATATTTATCATATCTGAACAGCATCTGACACTGAAACATGTTTGTAAACATTGATTTTTAAAAACTGCAGTCTACCTGTTTCTCATGCTCTTAAACAGCTTTTCGCGGGCTGAAAATGCCACTGTTGAAACTTACTGTATGGAGTTAATTCCCTTACACAAAGTGACTGGAGAGAGCTTTAGCCTTCATATTTATCATATTTGAACAGCATCTGACAGTGAAACATGTTTGTAAACATTGATTTTCAAAAAGTTCACTGTTGCTATTTCTAATGCTCTAAAACAGCTTTTCGGGGGCTGAAAATGACACTTTTGCCACTCACTATATGTAGTCAACTCCTTGATACAACGTGAATGGAAACAGCTTTTGGCTTCATATTTATCATATTTGAACAGCATCTGACAGTGAAACATGTTTGTAAACATTGATTTTGAAAAACTGCAGTCTAGCTTTTTCTAATGCTCTAAAACAGCTTTTCCTTGACTGAAGATGCCACTTTTGCCACTCACTGTATAGAGTCCATTACTTGATACAACGTGAACGGAAAAAGCTTTTGCCTTCATATTTATCATTTTTGAACAGCATCTGACAGTGAAACATGTTTGTAAACATTGATTTTCAAAAAGTGCACTGTTACTATTTCTAATGCTCTACAACAGATTTTCGCGGGCTGAAAATGCCAATTTTGCCACTCACTGTATGGAGTCAATTCCTTGATACAACATGACTGGAAACAGCTTTTGCCTTAATATTTATCATATTTGAACAGCATCTGAAAGTGAAACATGTTTGTAAACATTGATTTTCAAAAAGTGCACTGTTGCTATGTCTAATGCTCTAAAACAGCTTTTCGCAGGCTGAAAATGTCACTTTTGCCACACACTGTATGGAGTCCATTACTTGATACAACGTGACTGGAAACAGCTTTTGCCTTCATATTTATCATATTTGAACAGCATCTGACAGTGAAACATTTTTGTGAACATTGATTTTTAAAATCTGCAGTCTAAATCTGCAGATTTTAAAACAGCTTTTCGCTGGCTGAAAATGCCAATTTTGCCACTCACTGTATGGAGTCAATTCCTTGATACAACATGACTGGAAACAGCTTTTGCCTAAATATTTATCATATTTGAACAGCATCTGAAAGTGAAACATGTTTGTAAACATTGATTTTCAAAAAGTGCACTGTTGCTATGTCTAATGCTCTAAAAAAGCTTTTCGCGGGCTGAAAATGTCACTTTTGCCACACACTGTATGGAGTCCATTACTTGATACAACGTGACTGGAAACAGCTTTTGCCTTCATATTTATCATATTTGAACAGCATCTGACAGTGAAACATTTTTGTGAACATTGATTTTGAAAATCTGCCGGATACCTGTTTCTCATGCTCTAAAACAGCTTTTCGCGGGCTGAAAATGCGACTTTTGCCACTTAATGTATGGAGTCAATTCCTTGATACAACTTGACTGGAAACAGCTGTTGCCTTCATTTTTGTCATATTTGAACAGCATCTGCAGTGAAACATGTTTGAAAAACATTGATTTTCAAAAAGTGCACTGTTGCTATTTCTAATGCTCTGAAACAGCTTTTCGCGGGCTGAAAATGCCCCTTTTGCCACTCACTATATGTAGTCAATTCCTTGATACAACGTGACTGGAGACAGCTTTTGGCTTCATATTTATCATATTTGAACAGCATCTGACAGTGAAACATGTTTGTAAACATTTATTTTGAAAAACTGCAGTCTAGCGGTTTCTCATGCTCTAAAACAGCTTTTCGCGGCCTGAAAGTGCCACTTTTTCCAATTACTGTATGGAGTCAATTCCTTGATACAAAGTGACTGGAGAGAGCTTTAGCCTTCATATTTATCATATTTGAAGAGCATCTGACAGTGAAACATGTTTGTAAACACTGATTTTGAAAAACTGCAGTCTCATTGTTTCTCATGCTCTGAAACAGCTTTTCACGGGCTGAAAATGCCACTTTTGATACTTACTGTATGGAGTCAATTCCTTGACACAACGTGACAGGAAACAGCTTTTGCCTTCATTTTTTTCATATTTGAACAGCATCTGACGGTGAAACACGTTTGTAAACATTGATTTTCAAAAAGTGCACTGTTCCTATTTCTAATGCTCTAAAAAAGCTTTTCGCGGGCTGAAAATGCCACTTTTGCCATTAACTGTATGGAGTCAATTCCTTGATACAACGTGACTGGAAACGGGTTTTGCCTTCATATTTATCATATTTGAACAGCATCTGACAGTGAAACATGTTTGTAAACATTGATTTTCAAAAAGTGCACTGTTGCTATTTCTAATGCTCTAAAACAGCTTTTCGGGGGCTGAAAATGACACTTTTGCCACTCACTATATGTAGTCAACTGCTTGATACAACGTGAATGGAAACAGCTTTTGGCTTCATATTTATCATATTTGAACAGCATATGACAGTGAAACATGTTTGTAAACATTGATTTTGAAAAACTGCAGTCTAGCTGTTTCTCATGCTCTAAAACAGCTTTTCGCGGGCTCAAAGTGCCACTTTTGCCACTTATTGTATGGAGTCAATTCCTTGATACAACGTAACTGGAAACAGCTTTTGCTTTCATTTTCATCATAGTTGAACAGCATCTGACAGTGAAACATGTTTGTAAACATTGATTTTGAAAAACTGCAGTCTAGCTGTTTCTCAAGCTCTAAAACGACTTTTCGCGTGCTGAAAATGCAACTTTTGATACTTACTGTATGGAGTCAACTCCTTGATACAACGTGACTGGAAACAGCTTTTGCCTTCATATTTATCATATTTGAACAGCATCTGACAGTGACACATGTTTGTAAACATTGATTATGAAAAACTGCAGTCTAGCTGTTTCTCATGCTCTAAAACAGCTTTTCGCGGGCTGAAAATGCCACTTTTGCCAATCACTGTATAGATTGCATTACTTGATAGAACGTGACTGGAAACAGCTTTTGCCTTCACATTGATCATATTTGAACAGCATCTGACAGTGAAACATGTTTGTATACATTGATTTTGAAAAACTGCAGTTTTGCAGTTTCTCATGCTCTAAAACAGCTTTTCGCGGGCTGAAAATACCACTTTTGTCACTTTCTGTATGGAGTCAATTCCTTGATACAAGGTGACTGGAAACAGCATTTGCCTTCATATTCATCATATTTGAATAGCATCTGACAGTGAAACATGTTTGCAAACATTGATTTTCAAAAATTGCAGTCTAGATGTTTGTCATGCTCTAAAACAGCTTTTCGCGAGCTTAAAATGCCACTTTTGATACTTACTGGATGGAGTCAATTCCTTGATACAACGTGACTGGAAACAGCTTTTGCCTTCATATTTATCATATTTGAACAGCAGCTGACCGTGAAACATGTTTGTAAACATTGATTTTGAAAAACTGCAGTCTAGCTGTTTCTCATGCTCTAAAACAGCTTTTCGCGGGCTGAAAATGACACTTTTGCCTCTCACTATACGTAGTCAATTCCTTGATACAACGTGACTAGAAACAGCATTTGCCTTCATATTTGTCATATTTGAACAGCATCTGACAGTGAAACATGTTTGTAAACATTGATTTTAAAAAAGTGCACTGTTGCTATTTCTAATGCTCTAAAACAGCTTTTCCTTGACTGAAAATGCCACTTTTGATACTTACTGTATGGAGTCAATTCCTTGACACAACGTGACAGGAAACAGCTTTTGCCTTCATTTTTTCATATTTGAACAGCATCTGACAGTGAAACATGTTTGTAAACATTGATTTTCAAAAAGTGCACTGTTGCTATTTCTAATTCTCTAAAAAAGCTTTTCGCGGGCTGAAAATGCCACTTTTGCCATTAACTGTATGTAGTCAACTCCTTGATACAACGTGACTGGAAACAGGTTTTGGCTTCATATTTATCATATATGAACAGCATCTGACAGTGAAACATGTTTGTAAACATTGATTTTGAAAAACTGCAGTCTAGCTTTTTCTAATGCTCTAAAACAGCTTTTCGCGGGCTGAAAATGTCACTTTTGCCACTCACTGTATAGAGTCCATTACTTGATACAACGTGACCGGAAACAGCTTTTGCCTTCATATTTATCATTTTTGAACAGCATCTGACAGTGAAACATGTTTGTAAACATTGATTTTCAAAAAGTGCACTGTTACTATTTCTAATGCTCTACAACAGCTTTTCGCGGGCTGAAAATGCCAATTTTGCCACTCACTGTATGGAGTCAATTCCTTGATACAACATGACTGGAAACAGCTTTTGCCTTAATATTTATCATATTTGAACAGCATCTGAAAGTGAAACATGTTTGTAAACATTGATTTTCAAAAAGTGCACTGTTGCTATGTCTAATGCTCTAAAACAGCTTTTCGCGGGCTGAAAATGTCACTTTTGCCACACACTGTATGGAGTCCATTACTTGATACAACGTGACTGGAAACAGCTTTTGCCTTCATATTTATCATATTTGAACAGCATCTGACAGTGAAACATTTTTGTGAACATTGATTTTAAAAATCTGCAGTCTAAATCTGCAGATTTTAAAACAGCTTTTCGCTGGCTGAAAATGCCAATTTTGCCACTCACTGTATGGAGTCAATTCCTTGATACAACATGACTGGAAACAGCTTTTGCCTTAATATTTATCATATTTGAACAGCATCTGACAGTGAAACATGTTTGTAAACATTGATTTTCAAAAAGTGCACTGTTGTTATGTCTAATGCTCTAAAACAGCTTTTCGCGGACTGAAAATGCAACCAGAAGCCCTGGATAAACACTCAGGTACGTAACATGCTGCGTGCTCGCTGCATTGCATTTAAATCAGGCAATGAGGCCGAGTACAAAGCTGCCAAATACGGACTGAGGAAAGCCATCACAGCTGCAAAGAGGCAGTACAGAGAGAAGCTGGACGGCTTCTATTCCACTGCTGACTCCGGGCGGATGTGGAGGGGCTTGCAGCACATTACAGATTACAGGACTACCACCAGCACCATCAGCTCCACAGACAACCTACCAGATGACCTCAATGCATTCTACACCCGCTTTGAGGCTACAAACAACAACACAGAGACACACACACACACCTGGACCACCGGACCCCCTTCACCGCCACCAACAGTCTCATCAGGTCAGGTTCACAAAGTCCTGAAGAGGATCAACCCCCATAAGGCAGCAGGACCAGACAACATCCCTGGCCGCGCTCTCAGAGCATGTGCCAACGAGCTGGCTGATGTCTTCACCTCCATCTTCAACCTTTCCCTCAGCCAGAGCACAGTCCCCTCCTGCTTCAAAACCACAACCATCGTCCCCCTCCCCAAGAAGAGCCCACCTACCTGCCTGAATGACTACAGACCAGTGGCACTCACTCCAATCATTATGAAGTGTTTTGAGAGAGTGGTACTGGCCCACATTCAGAGCAGCATACCGGACACACTTGACCCCCTGCAGTATGCCTACAGGCCCAACAGGTCCACCTCAGACGCCATCTCAGCTGTCCTCCACTACTCCTTGTCCCACCTGGAAAACAAAGACTCCTACATCAGGATGCTCTTTGTGGACTACAGCTCCGCCTTCAACACGGTTGTCCCCCACAAACTCACCCACAAACTGTCCACACTTGGTCTCCACCCCACCCTCTGTGACTGGCTCCTAGACTTCCTGACTGGCAGGCCCCAGTCTGTCAGGATTGGAAATAGGACATCGGCCAGCATTATCACAAATATTGGAACTCCACAGGGATGTGTCCTCAGCCCCATCCTCTACACCCTGTTCACATATGACTGTGTCGCCTCCCACAAGGACAACATCATCCTGAAGTTCGCTGACGACACTGCAGTGATAGGACGCATCACTGCGGGGGACGAAGCGGCCTACAGGATGGAGGTGGCCGGTCTGGTGTCATGGTGCGAGGACAACAACCTCACCCTCAACACAGAAAAGACGAAGGAGATGATAGTGGACATGAGGAAGGAGAGGAGACCTCATCAGCCACTATTTATCCGGGAGCTTGAAGTGGAGCGGGTGAGCAGCTTCAAATACCTTGGGGTCCACATCACTGAGGACTTCTCATGGACTTCCAACACCACACAGTTGGTCAGGAAAGCTCAACAGCGGCTGTATTTCCTGAGGAAGCTGAGGAAGTTTGGCATGTCAGCCAGGATCCTCAGCAACTTCTACAGCTGCGTTGTGGAGAGCATCCTGACCAGCTGCATCACTGTGTGGTACGGCAGCACTACTGCTCTGGACCGCAAACGCCTGCAGAGAGTGGTCAGGACTGCTGAGAGGATCACCAGGACTCCACTGCCCTCTCTGCATAGCGTCTACCACTGCAGGGTCCACAGGAGAGCTGCCAGCATCACCAAGGACACCACCCACCCACAACACGGACTGTTCACACTCCTGCCCTCAGGACGGAGGTACAGGAGTGTGAAATGCAGGACGACCCGCTTAAGAAACTCTTTTTATCCCACTGCCATCAGAATCCTCAACAGCTGACCGGATTCCACTAAAGACACTTTAAAAATCCATACACTTGAACTGCAATTATCTTCTGTTTACATTTTCTTGCACTACTTTGCACTAAAATACACTTTACTGTTCATATTTACATTGTTTTTTTCTAAATACACTTTACTGTTCATATTTACATTGTTTTTTCTTATTTCTATTTTATTCTATTTTATTTGTATATAATATTTTTATACTTGTTGCTGGTTATCTGAGTGGACAGCAAAGTAAGAATTTCATTGTGCAGGGAAACGTGTTTCTTACTGTGCACTTGACAATAAAACTTTGAATCTTGAATCTTTTGCCACACACTGTATGGAGTCCATTACTTGATACAACGTGACTGGAAACAGCTTTTGCCTTCATATTTATCATATTTGAACAGCATCTGACAGTGAAACATTTTTGTGAACATTGATTTTGAAAATCTGCCGGATACCTGTTTCTCATGCTCTAAAACAGCTTTTCGCGGGCTGAAAATGCGACTTTTGCCACTTAATGTATGGAGTCAATTCCTTGATACAACTTGACTGGAAACAGCTGTTGCCTTCATTTTTGTCATATTTGAACAGCATCTGCAGTGAAACATGTTTGAAAAACATTGATTTTCAAAAAGTGCACTGTTGCTATTTCTAATGCTCTGAAACAGCTTTTCGCGGGCTGAAAATGCCCCTTTTGCCACTCACTATATGTAGTCAATTCCTTGATACAACGTGACTGGAAACAGCTTTTGGCTTCATATTTATCATATTTGAACAGGATCTGACAGTGAAACATGTTTGTAAACATTGATTTTGAAAAACTGCAGTCTAGCAGTTTTTGACTGCAGACTGCAGTCAAAAACTGCAGTCTGCAGTTTTAGAGCGAAAAGCTCTAAAACAGCTTTTCGCGGCCTGAAAGTGCCACTTTTTCCAATTACTGTATGGAGTCAATTCCTTGATACAAAGTGACTGGAGAGAGCTTTAGCCTTCATATTTATCATATTTGAAGAGCATCTGACAGTGAAACATGTTTGTAAACACTGATTTTGAAAAACTGCAGTCTCATTGTTTCTCATGCTCTGAAACAGCTTTTCGCGGGCTGAAAATGCCACTTTTGATACTTACTGTATGGAGTCAATTCCTTGACACAACGTGACAGGAAACAGCTTTTGCCTTCATTTTTTTCATATTTGAACAGCATCTGACAGTGAAACATGTTTGTAAACATTGATTTTCAAAAAGTGCACTGTTGCTATTTCTAATGCTCTAAAAAAGCTTTTCGTGGGTTGAAAATGCCACTTTTGCCATTAACTGTATGGAGTCAATTCCTTGATACAACGTGACTGGAAACAGGTTTTGCCTTCATATTTATCATATTTGAACAGCATCTGACAGTGAAACATGTTTGTAAACATTGATTTTCAAAAAGTGCACTGTTGCTATTTCTAATGCTCTAAAACAGCTTTTCGGGGGCTGAAAATGACACTTTTGCCACTCACTATATGTAGTCAACTGCTTGATACAACGTGAATGGAAACAGCTTTTGGCTTCATATTTATCATATTTGAACAGCATCTGACAGTGAAACATGTTTGTAAACATTGATTTTGAAAAACTGCAGTCTAGCTGTTTCTCATGCTCTAAAACAGCTTTTCGCGGGCTCAAAGTGCCACTTTTGCCACTCACTGTATGGAGTCAATTCCTTGATACAACGTAACTGGAAACAGCTTTTGCTTTCATTTTTATCATAGTTGAACAGCATCTGACAGTGAAACATGTTTGTAAACATTGATTTTGAAAAACTGCAGTCTAGCTGTTTCTCAAGCTCTAAAACGACTTTTCGCGTGCTGAAAATGCAACTTTTGATACTTACTGTATGGAGTCAACTCCTTGATACAACGTGACTGGAAACAGCTTTTGCCTTCATATTTATCATATTTGAACAGCATCTGACAGTGAAACATGTTTGTAAACATTGATTATGAAAAACTGCAGTCCAGCTGTTTCTCATGCTCTAAAACAGCTTTTCGCGGGCTGAAAATGCCACTTTTGCCAATCACTGTATAGAGTGCATTACTTGATAGAACGTGACTGGAAACAGCTTTTGCCTTCATATTGATCATATTTGAACAGCATCTGACAGTGAAACATGTTTGTAAACATTGAATTTGAAAAACTGCAGTTTTGCTGTTTCTCATGCTCTAAAACAGCTTTTCGCGGGCTGAAAATACCACTTTTGTCACTTTCTGTATGGAGTCAATTCCTTGATACAAGGTGACTGGAAACAGCATTTGCCTTCATATTCATCATATTTGAATAGCATCTGACAGTGAAACATGTTTGCAAACATTGATTTTCAAAAATTGCAGTCTAGATGTTTGTCATGCTCTAAAACAGCTTTTCGCGAGCTTAAAATGCCACTTTTGAAACTTACTGGATGGAGTTAATCCCTTGATACAACGTGACTGGAAACAGCTTTTGCCTTCATATTTATCATATTTGAACAGCATCTGACAGTGAAACATGTTTGTAAACATTGATTTTCAAAAAGTGCACTGTTGCTATTTCTAATGCTCTAAAACAGCTTTTCGGGGGCTGAAAATGACACATTTGCCACTCACTATATGTAGTCAACTCCTTGATACAACGTGACTGGAAACAGCTTTTGGCTTCATATTTATCATATTTGAACAGCATCTGACAGTGAAACATGTTTGTAAACATTGATTTTGAAAAACTGCAGTCTAGCTTTTTCTAATGCTCTAAAACAGCTTTTCGCGGGCTGAAAATGCAACTTTTGATACTTACTGTATGGAGTCAACTCCTTGATACAACGTGACTGGAAACAGCTTTTGCCTTCATATTTATCATATTTGAACAGCATCTGACAGTGAAACATGTTTGTAAACATTGATTATGAAAAACTGCAGTCTAGCTGTTTCTCATGCTCTAAAACAGCTTTTCGCGGGCTGAAAATGCCACTTTTGCCAATCACTGTATAGATTGCATTACTTGATAGAACGTGACTGGAAACAGCTTTTGCCTTCATATTGATCATATTTGAACAGCATCTGACAGTGAAACATGTTTGTAAACATTGATTTTGAAAAACTGCAGTTTTGCTGTTTCTCATGCTCTAAAACAGCTTTTCGCGGGCTGAAAATACCACTTTTGTCACTTTCTGTATGGAGTCAATTCCTTGATACAAGGTGACTGGAAACAGCATTTGCCTTCATATTTATCATATTGGAACAGCATCTGACAGTGAAACATGTTATTAAACATTGATTTTCAAATTGTAAACTGTTGCTATGTCTATTGCTCTAAAACAGCTTTTCGGGGGCTGAAAATGCCACTTTTGCCAATTACCTTATGGAGTCAATTCCTTGATACAACGTGACTGGAAACAGCTTTTGCCTTCATATTTATCATATTTGAACAGCATCTGACAGTGAAACATGTTTGTAAACATTGATTTTGAAAAACTGCAGTCAACCTGTTTCTATTGCTCTAAAACAGCTTTTCGCGGGCTGAAAATGTCACTTTTGCCACTCACTGTATTGAGTCAATTCCTTCATACAACCTGACTGGAAACAGCTTTTGCCTTCATATTTATCATATTGGAACAGCATCTGACAGTGAAACATGTTATTAAACATTGATTTTCAAATTGTAAACTGTTGCTATGTCTATTGCTCTAAAACAGCTTTTCGCGCGCTGAAAATGCCACTTTTGCCACTCACTGTATGGAGTCAATTCCTTCATACAATGTGACTGGAAACAGCTTTTGCCTTCATATTTATCATATTTGAACAGCATCTGACAGTGAAACTTGTTTGTAAACATGGATTTTGAAAAACTGCAGTCTACCTGTTTCTCATGCTCTATAACAGCTTTTCGCGGTCTGAAAATGCCACTTTTGCCACTTACCTTATGGAGTCAATTCCTTGATACAACGTGACTGGAAACAGCTTTTGCCTTCATATTTATCATATTTGAACAGCATCTGACAGTGAAACATGTTTGTAAACATTGATTTTGAAAAACTGCAGTCAACCTGTTTCTAATGCTCTAAAACAGCTTTTCGCGGGCTGAAAATGCCACTTTTGCCACTTACTGTATGGAGTCAATTCCTTGATACAACGTGACTGGAAACAGCTTTTGCCTTCATATTTATCATATTTAAACAGCATCTGACAGTGAAACATGTTTGTAAACATTGATTTTCAAAAAGTGCACTGTTGCTATTTCTAATGCTCTAAAACAGCTTTTCGAGGGCTGAAAATGCCACTTTTGCCACTCACTGTATGGAGTCAATTCCTTGATACAACGTGACTGGAAACAGCTTTTGCCTTCATATTTATCATATTTGAACAGCATCTGACAGTGAAACATGTTTGTAAACATTGATTTTGAAAAACTGCAGTCTACCTGTTTCTCATGCTCGAAAACAGCTTTTCGCAGGCTGAAAATGCCACTTGTGCCACTCACTGTATGGAGTCAATTCCTTGATACAACGTGACTGGAAACAGCTTTTGCCTTCATATTTATCATATTTAAACACCATCTGACAGTGAAACATGTTTGTAAACATTGATTTTGAAAAACTGCAGTGTAGCTGTTTCTAAAGCTGTAAAAGAGCTTTTCGCGGGCTGATCATGCCACTTTTGCCACTTACTGGATGGAGTAAATTCCTTGATACAACGTGACTGGAGAGAGCCTTTGCCTTCATATTTATCATATTGGAACAGCATCTGACAGTGAAACATGTTATTAAACATTGATTTTCAAATTGTGCACTGTTGCTATGTCTAATGCTCTAAAACAGCTTTTCGCGGGCTGAAAATGCCACTTTTGCCACTCACTGTATGGAGTAAATTCCTTGATACAACATGACTGGAAACAGCTTTAGCCTTCATATTTATCATATTTGAACAGCATCTGACAGTGAAACATGTTTGTAAACATTGGTTTTGAAAAACTGCAGTCTACCTGTTTCTCATGCTCTATAACAGCTTTTCGCGGGCTGAAAATGCCACTTTTGCCACTTACCTTATGGAGTCAATTCCTTGATACAACGTGACTGGAAACAGCTTTTGCCTTCATATTTATCATATTTGAACAGCATCTGACAGTGAAACATGTTTGTAAACATTGATTTTGAAAAACTGCAGTCAACCTGTTTCTAATGCTCTAAAACAGCTTTTCGCGGGCTGAAAATGCCACTTTTGCCACTTACTGTTTGGAGTCAATTCCTTGATCCAACGTGACTGGAAAAAGCTTTTGCCTTCATATCTATCATATTTGAACAGCATCTGACAGTCAAACATGTTTGTAAACATTGATTTTCAAATTGTGTACTGTTGCTATGTCTATTGCTCTAAAACAGCTTTTCGCGGGCTGAAAATGTCACTTTTGCCACTCACTGTATTGAGTCAATTCCTTCATACAACCTGACTGGAAACAGCTTTTGCCTTCATATTTATCATATTTAAACAGCATGTGACAGTGAAACATGTTTGTAAACATTGATTTTCAAATTGTAAACTGTTGCTATGTCTAATGCTCTAAAACAGCTTTTCGCGCGCTGAAAATGCCACTTTTGCCACTTACCTTATGGAGTCAATTCCTTTATACAAAGTGACTGGAAAAAGCTTTTCCCTTCATATTTATCATATTTAAACAGCATGTGACAGTGAAACATGTTTGTAAACATTGATTTTCAAATTGTAAACTGTTGCTATGTCTAATGCTCTAAAACAGCTTTTCGCGCGCTGAAAATGCCACTTTTGCCACTTACCTTATGGAGTCAATTCCTTGATACAACGTGACTGGAAACAGCTTTTGCCTTCATATTTATCATATTTGAACAGCATCTGACAGTGAAACATGTTTGTAAACATTGATTTTGAAAAACTGCAGTCAACCTGTTTCTAATGCTCTAAAACAGCTTTTCGCGGGCTGAAAGTGCCACTTTTGCCACTTACTGTTTTGAGTCAATTCCTTCATACAACGTGACCGGAAACAGCTTTTGCCTTCATATTTATCATATTTAAACAGCATCTGACAGTGAAGCATGTTTGTAAACATTGATTTTCAAAAAGTGCACTGTTGCTATTTCTAATGCTCTAAAACAGCTTTTCGCGGGCTGAAAATGCCACTTTTGCCACTCACTGTATGGAGTCAATTCCTTCATCCAACGTGACTGGAAAAAGCTTTTGCCTTCATATCTATCATATTTGAACAGCATCTGACAGTGAAACATGTTTGTAAACATTGATTTTCAAAAAGTGCACTGTTGCTATTTCTATTGCTCTAATACAGCTTTTCGCTGGCTGAAAATGCCACTTTTGCCATTTACTGTACGGAGTCAATTCCTTTATACAAAGTGACTGGAAAAAGCTTTTACCTTCATATTTATCATATTTAAACAGCATGTGACAGTGAAACATGTTTGTAAACATTGATTTTCAAATTGTAAACTGTTGCTATGTCTAATGCTCTAAAACAGCTTTTCGAGCGCTGAAAATGCCACTTTTGCCACTCACTGTATGGAGTCAATTCCTTCATACAATGTGACTGGAAACAGCTTCTGCCTTCATATTTATCATATTTGAACAGCATCTGACAGTGAAACTTGTTTGTAAACATTGATTTTGAAAAACTGCAGTCTACCTGTTTCTCATTCTCTATAACAGCTTTTCGCGGACTGAAAATGCCACTTTTGCCACTTACCTTATGGAGTCAATTCCTTGATACAACGTGACTGGAAACAGTTATTGCCTTCATATTTATCATATTTAAACAGCATCTGACAGTGAAGCATGTTTGTAAACATTGATTTTCAAAAAGTGCACTGTTGCTATTTCTAATGCTCTAAAACAGCTTTTCGCGGGCTGAAAATGCCACTTTTGCCACTCACTGTATGGAGTCAATTCCTTGATACAACGTGACTGGAAACAGCTTTTGCCTTCATATTTATCATATTTGAACAGCATCTGACAGTGAAACATGTTGGTAAACATTGATTCTCAAAAAGTGCACTGTTGCTATTTCTAATGCTCTAAAACAGCTTTTCGCGGGCTGAAAATGCCACTTTTGCCACGTACCTTATGGAGTCAATTCCTTGATACAACGTGACTGGAAACAGCTTTTGCCTTCATATTTATCATATTTAAACAGCATCTGACAGTGAAGCATGTTTGTAAACATTGATTTTCAAAAAGTGCACTGTTGCTATTTCTAATGCTCTAAAACAGCTTTTCGCAGGCTGAAAATGCCACTTTTGCCACTCACTGTATGGAGTCAATTCCTTCATCCAACGTGACTGGAAAAAGCTTTTGCCTTCATATCTATCATATTTGAACAGCATCTGACAGTGAAACATGTTTGTAAACATTGATTTTCAAATTGTGCACTGTTGCTATGTCTATTGGTCTAAAACAGCTTTTCGCGGGCTGAAAATGTCACTTTTGCCACTCACTGTATTGAGTCAATTCCTTCATACAACCTGACTGGAAACAGCTTTTGCCTTCATATTTATCATATTTGAACAGCATCTGACAGTGAAACATGTTTGTATTCATTGATTTTAAAAAAGTGCACTGTTTCTATTTCTATTGCTCTAAAACAGCTTTTCGCTGGCTGAAAATGCCACTTATGCCACTCACTGTATGGAGTCAATTCCTTCATACAATGTGACTGGAAACAGCTTTTGCCTTCATATTTATCATATTTGAACAGCATCTGACAGTGAAACTTGTTTGTAAACATTGATTTTGAAAAACTGCAGTCTACCTGTTTCTCATGCTCTATAACAGCTTTTCGCGGGCTGAAAATGCCACTTTTGCCACTTACCTTATGGAGTCAATTCCTTGATACAACGTGACTGGAAACAGCTTTTGCCATCATATTTATCATATTTGAACAGCATCTGACAGTGAAACATGTTTGTAAACATTGATTTTCAAAAAGTGCACTGTTGCTATTTCTAATGCTCTAAAACAGCTTTTCGGGGGCTGAAAATGACACTTTTGCCACTCACTATATGTAGTCAACTCCTTGATACAACGTGAATGGAAACAGCTTTTGCCTTCATATTTATCATATTTGAACAGCATCTGACAGTGAAACATGTTTGTAAACATTGATTTTGAAAAACTGCAGTCTAGCTTTTTCTAATGCTCTAAAACAGCTTTTCCTTGACTGAAGATGCCACTTTTGCCACTCACTGTATAGAGTCCATTACTTGATACAACGTGACCGGAAACAGCTTTTGCCTTCATATTTGTCATATTTGAACAGCATCTGACAGTGAAACATGTTTGTAAACATTGATTTTCAAAAAGTGCACTGTTGCTATGTCTAATGCTCTAAAACAGCTTTTCGCGGGCTGAAAATGTCACTTTTGCCACACACTGTATGGAGTCCATTACTTGATACAACGTGACTGGAAACAGCTTTTGCCTTCATATTTATCATATTTGAACAGCATCTGACAGTGAAACATTTTTGTGAACATTGATTTTTAAAATCTGCAGTCTAAATCTGCAGATTTTAAAACAGCTTTTCGCGGGCTGAAAATGCCACTTTTGCCACTTACCTTATGGAGTCAATTCCTTGATACAACGTGACTGGAAACAGCTTTTGCCTTAATATTTATCATATTTAAACAGCATCTGACAGTGAAACATTTTTGTGAACATTGATTTTGAAAATCTGCCGGATACCTGTTTCTCATGCTCTAAAACAGCTTTTCGCGGGCTGAAAATGCGACTTTTGCCACTTAATGTATGGAGTCAATTCCTTGATACAACTTGACTGGAAACAGCTGTTGCCTTCATTTTTGTCATATTTGAACAGCATCTGCAGTGAAACATGTTTGAAAAACATTGATTTTAAAAAAGTGCACTGTTGCTATTTCTAATGCTCTGAAACAGCTTTTCGCGGGCTGAAAATGCCCCTTTTGCCACTCACTATTTGTAGTCAATTCCTTGATACAACGTGACTGGAAACAGCTTTTGGCTTCATATTTATCATATTTGAACAGGATCTGACAGTGAAACATGTTTGTAAACATTGATTTTGAAAAACTGCAGTCTAGCAGTTTTTGACTGCAGCCTGCAGTCAAAAACTGCAGTCTGCAGTTTTAGAGCGAAAAGCTCTAAAACAGCTTTTCGCGGCCTGAAAGTGCCACTTTTTCCAATTACTGTATGGAATCAATTCCTTGATACAAAGTGACTGGAGAGAGCTTTAGCCTTCATATTTATCATATTTGAAGAGCATCTGACAGTGAAACATGTTTGTAAACACTGATTTTGAAAAACTGCAGTCTCATTGTTTCTCATGCTCTGAAACAGCTTTTCGCGGGCTGAAAATGCCACTTTTGATACTTACTCTATGGAGTCAATTCCTTCACACAACGTGACAGGAAACAGCTTTTGCCTTCATTTTTTTCATATTTGAACAGCATCTGACAGTGAAACATGTTTGTAAACATTGATTTTCAAAAAGTGCACTGTTGCTATTTCTAATGCTCTAAAAAAGCTTTTCGCAGGCTGAAAATGCCACTTTTGCCATTAACTGTATGGAGTCAATTCCTTGATACAACGTGACTGGAAACAGGTTTTGCCTTCATATTTATCATATTTGAACAGCATCTGACAGTGAAACATGTTTGTAAACATTGATTTTCAAAAAGTGCACTGTTGCTATTTCTAATGCTCTAAAACAGCTTTTCGGGGGCTGAAAATGACACTTTTGCCACTCACTATATGTAGTCAACTGCTTGATACAACGTGAATGGAAACAGCTTTTGGCTTCATATTTATCATATTTGAACAGCATCTGACAGTGAAACATGTTTGTAAACATTGATTTTGAAAAACTGCAGTCTAGCTGTTTCTCATGCTCTAAAACAGCTTTTCGCGGGCTCAAAGTGCCACTTTTGATACTTACTGTATGGAGTCAACTCCTTGATACAACGTGACTGGAATCAGCTTTTGCCTTCATATTTATCATATTTGAACAGCATCTGACAGTGAAACATGTTTGTAAACATTGATTATGAAAAACTGCAGTCTAGCTGTTTCTCATGCTCTAAAACAGCTTTTCGCGGGCTGAAAATGCCACTTTTGCCAATCACTGTATAGATTGCATTACTTGATAGAACGTGACTGGAAACAGCTTTTGCCTTCATATTGATCATATTTGAACAGCATCTGACAGTGAAACATGTTTGTAAACATTGATTTTAAAAAACTGCAGTTTTGCTGTTTCTCATGCTCTAAAACAGCTTTTCGCGGGCTGAAAATACCACTTTTGTCACTTTCTGTATGGAGTCAATTCCTTGATACAAGGTGACTGGAAACAGCATTTGCCTTCATATTCATCATATTTGAATAGCATCTGACAGTGAAACATGTTTGCAAACATTGATTTTCAAAAATTGCAGTCTAGATGTTTGTCATGCTCTTAAACAGCTTTTCGCGAGCTTAAAATGCCACTTTTGTTACTTACTGAATGTAGTCAACTCCTTGATACAACGTGACTGGAAACAGGTTTTGGCTTCATATTTATCATATTTGAACAGCATCTGACAGTGAAACATGTTTGTAAACATTGATTTTGAAAAACTGCAGTCTAGCTTTTTCTAATGCTCTAAAACAGCTTTTCGCGGGCTGAAAATGTCACTTTTGCCACTCACTGTATAGAGTCCATTACTTGATACAACGTGACCGGAAACAGCTTTTGCCTTCATATTTATCATTTTTGAACAGCATCTGACAGTGAAACATGTTTGTAAACATTGATTTTCAAAAAAGTGCACTGTTACTATTTCTAATGCTCTACAACAGCTTTTCGCGGGCTGAAAATGCCAATTTTGCCACTCACTGTATGGAGTCAATTCCTTGATACAACATGACTGGAAACAGCTTTTGCCTTAATATTTATCATATTTGAACAGCATCTGAAAGTGAAACATGTTTGTAAACATTGATTTTCAAAAAGTGCACTGTTGCTATGTCTAATGCTCTAAAACAGCTTTTCGCGGGCTGAAAATGTCACTTTTGCCACACACTGTATGGAGTCCATTACTTGATACAACGTGACTGGAAACAGCTTTTGCCTTCATATTTATCATATTTGAACAGCATCTGACAGTGAAACATTTTTGTGAACATTGATTTTTAAAATCTGCAGTCTACCTGTTTCTCATGCTCTAAAACAGCTTTTCGCTGGCTGAAAATGCCAA